>QPKB01000008.1:24763242-24825759 GCA_003546025.1 Camphora micrantha | reverse complement strand
CATCAGTAACAAAGCCCTTACCCTTGTTCGTTTTGGAGGAACCACCTGCAAAAGTCAGAAAGGAAGGAATCAAGCACCAAATGACAAAATTTTGTTAAAAAAAAATCCTAACGAAATTTTGGCATCGTTCCGGGGCAATTTCGAAGAAAAGGGAGGCACTCCGAAAAAAGAAAGGAAGCTTGAAGATGAACTCGACATTACTGCGAGCTCATGATCAATGAAGGATTCTCGAAGAAGACTCGAATTCAAACATTGCTGCGAGATCAAGCCTTTCTTCTTAAATCTTCGCAAGATCAGAAAAGAGCTCAACATTGCTGCGAGCTCAAAATTCCAAAACTTGCAAAGTTCCTCGAAATTCTGCGAGACTGGAGAAGTGGGCTCAACATTGCTGCAAGCTCCAAAAATCCCAAGACTTGCAAGAAAATTCGAGGTATGCATCATCATGCTCCCAATTCCATTTACCAAAAATCATGCATAAAACCATCATGCATTAGATGCTAGGAAAACTTTGGCAAAAGTTTGACCAATTCCAACCCAATTTGGTCAAAACCAATCAAACTTTGTCTAAGTCAAAATCCATGTTGACTTGACCTAGAAATTCTAGCCTTTTATCTTGATGCATTTTAAAAAAAAAAAGAGAAGAAAAAATGCATGATCATCTTGAATTGCATAAACCTCATATCATGGTGAGCAAAAAAAAAAGAACAAAAAAAAACCTCTTAAAAAAAAAAAAACAGAGAGAGAAAAAGGGGCTGGCCCATGGGACGTGGCCCACAGGCCACGTGGCTGTACGGCCAGGTCCGTACGGACCTGTCCGTACAGCACCAAAAAAAAAAAGAAGAAGAAGCGAAAAAAAGAGAAAAAAAAAGGAAGAAAAAAAAGAAAAAAAGAAGAACGTGTACAAAAAAAAAAAGAGTGGAAAAGAAAACACGTGAGAAAAAAAGAGAGAAAGAAAAGAAAAGAAAAGAAGAAAAAAAAGGAAAAGGAAACTTTTCTACACCTACATGGGGTTTTTCTCGGAAAAAGAAGACCTACTTGAAGCCATGGAGAAGAAGGAGAAGAAACTTGAAGATCCTTGAGAAATTCTTTATCTTGGAGCACTCTTGAAGGTTTTTGCAAAAAGAAAGCAACAAGAGAAAGAAAACCCATCTCCATTGCTTTTATAGAAAAAGCAAACCAAAAGAAGAAAGGAGGAGAAAAGCAAGGAGGTAAGTGCTAAAAATTAGCAAACTTCCTAAAAGAAAGGGAAATTTGAGATATTCTCTTCTAAAGAGGAGATTCTTGAGAAATTCTCTCCAAAAAGAAAGGGGATTTGAGAAACTTTGAGAAAATCTCTCCCAAAATCAAGGAAACTTGAGAGATTCTCTCCAAGTAAGGATATTTTTAGATATTCTCTACACAAAAGGGATATTTTTAGATATTCTTTACAAAATGACACCACATGAGATCTAAGCCATTCTTAAAAGCTTAAGGTCCCATGGGTTAGCCCATATGAGCTAGGTTTGACCACCCAGGCACTAAAAGTGGCTTTTAGTCAAAATTTTTCTTACCAAGAGCATACAAAAATGGTTCCATGCCTCTCTTGAGTTGATTGGACCATACAAAAAATTCCGAGCTTCATAAGCTTCCAAAAGAAACCCAACCATCCAACCCCATGCACCAAATCAAGCCACAATCTTGAAATTGACATTCCACAAAAAACCAAACCACTCCAATGGACCTAAAATTGTCCCAAAGAGTGACCAAAAACCAAACCATGGTCCCCTAACTTGCCACATACAGCTTGTTAGGTCACAAGACCGAAACCAAAAACCAAAATCCCGACCCCCTAACTCGCCACATACAGCCTGTTAGGTCACAAGGTCAAAAACCAAAAAAACCTTCTTAACCGCCTAATGCGCCACATAAAGACTTTAGGTTCACAAGGTTAAAAGGGAAAACCCAAAACCCAAAACCCACATCCAAATGTCATTTCAAAATCCTTGCCTTGAGACGGTACATGACCTATCTCATTATCGCGAAATCCTTTGGAAGCTCAAAAAGCAACTCCATCAAAAGAAAAACGCTCAAGACTCTTGGTCAAGCAAAAAGATCTCCTTCAAATTCTCTTCGAGGCACACCGACTGCTAGAGCTGCGCACCTCGTCGCTGTACCTTGAGGGGGCATTTGTTGACACCAAAAATGTCACTATGTCCCTTCAACACCAAAAGCTACATGGAGCCACATCCTGCCATAAATAGGAAGGCACCACTTCAAGCACCAGATCTTGTCAGAATCAAACAAAAACTGCAAAATCCTTCAAAGCAGCCAAAAGAGGGGTACACATGAAGTTTCGGGCCATTTCGACGTCATTTGGCCTAACTTCACTCCTCCGACAGCCAGACAAGAGCTCCCGGCAGCGACAGTGTCGAAGACTTCAAAACTTCGATCAGAGCCTACGGATGGTCTCAAAATACCTCCAAAAGACCCCCTGCCAAATTTCAAGTCAAACGGACGATGTTTGACCCTTCATCAACTCTCAGGAAGCAAAAACAGGCCTACCGGCAGTGGAGCACCCCGGAATCATGTCATCCAAATTGGAGCTAATGGATCATCTCAAAATGACTCCAATAGGTCCCCTGTCAAGTTTTAGGTCAAACGGACATCGTTTGGCCTAGTTTCAAAGCTCGGCATTTTCCTCGAGGTGAAATCAAGGCGAGCATTGCGGGACCCCAAAAGGCTTCGAAACTCAAACCAAAGCCCATGGTTGGTCTTACTTACTACTCAGGAGGCTCCCTGTCAAATTTCAAGTCAATCGGACATCGGTTGACCACAAGTCAAAGCTCGGCATTTCTCTCATGGCGAAATTAAGGCAAGCATTTGCGGGACCCCAAATGGCTTCAAAACTCAAACCAAAGCCTATGGTTGGTCCTATCTACTGCTCAAGAAGCTCCACGTCGAATTTCAGGTCATTCCGACATCGTTTGGCCTAGTTTCAATGCTTGACAAAAAATCGGCAAAACCGCACAACAAAGTCTTCGGCTTTCCAAAAAATAGGAAACTTTGTGCTCCGATTTGCGTGGCTTCTCGTCGGGTTTTCTTCAAGAGAATCAGGCCAATAAATGAGGGAAAATGTCAGCAAAAATACAGAAGAAAAAAGAATGAAAAAAGATCGAAAAACGGCGACCGGACGGCGACCAAAAAACGGGCCCAAGGCCCATGGTCGCCGGCGACCATGGAATTTCCGGTGACCCAAAATTTCGCCGGAAGACCCTTTTTCGGGTCATTTTCGCGTTTCGAGTTGATTGGCCCCTGTGATTTTTCCAAAATCTGATTTTTCGTGCATGAAATCCGTCGATCTTCGTCAAACATCACGGATTCGACGCCGAAGTCATCGGATGATCATTAGATGCCTCGAATTCGCCAACCGGCCGACAAAGAAAGCACACTTTCCGCCCGCCCGATCGTGAAATCGACAGGACAGATGTTGCCGGCACATTGACATGAATCAATGTCCGAAATTGCATCGCCATCCGACATCAAACAACATGTGGATCCACCGGCGGTCATCGCAAGAAGAATTCCAAAAGACGCGGCGCGGCCCGCGACTCTTCAAGCGACTTGGCGACCAATTAATGAGGTTAAATGACCCGTTTTATGACAAGTTAATGCGGTCATTAACTCATTATTTTGGACAGCCCAATCAAAAGCAAGCAAATGGGAGTTACATGTCAAAGGAGTTATGGCATTAAAGCCATGAAACTCCTCCCATGATGGGGGTTAAAAGCAATTAAATGCTCATTATTCTCCATCGGCCAATCAGATTCAAGGAAAAAGGAGTTACAAAACAAGTAATTTAAAAACTTGTAACTCCTCCCATTATGAGTATTAATGCATTCAATGCTCATAAACCCTCCTAAATGGCTACCAAAGGCCTATAAATAGGAGGGTATTCCAAAGGGAAAAGAAAAAAAAAATCTCTCGTTCTCGATCTAGCTCTCGCTCTCCCCCCGTCGAAGACAAAAAAATCCAGAGGCCCTGCAACTCTGCTGCAAAGACCACCAAAAGGTGATTGAAGCACCCTTGGGGGGCCACCCCCCCAAGGACCTCCCTTCTTCTACCAACATGGCTAAAACGTGGCTTTTCAGCCCGTTTACTTAGCTTTTTATCGGATATAAGATCTTCTCTTGGTCTTTGTTCTTTAAATGAATTTTGGGAACTAAATGAAAGTCAAGAAGAACTTGTCCGTATGGTCGGCCTACACAATGTGGCCTCCATTGCTAAAATGAAAATTCAACATGGCATTATATGGGCGCTGGTGGAGCGATGGAGACTGGAGACTAATACCTTCCATTTTAATCTCAGCGAGGCAACAATAACATTGGAGGATGTTGCCTATATTTATGGCCTTCCCATCGATGGAAGGCTAGTTACGGGTCGTACAATTTCGAGGGTAGAAGAGATGAGAGCATTATGTTATGAATTATTAGGGACAGTTCCCAACCAAACTTTGAACTACAAGGGGGCACAAATAAAGTACACTTGGTTTCGTGTCCATTTTGGCAGATGTCCAAAGGGGGCATTTGAAGAGATTGTACAACGTTATACCCATGCATATCTATTCTGCTTAGTGGCCCAACAAATTTGTAGCAATACTTCCGGGTCGAGGGAGAACGGATACCTCATTGAGTTGTTTAGGACATTTGAACGGATACCCCAGACTATGCCCTTACGGATAGAGACAGGGCTATAATGAATCTCTTTTGGGATCATTGTACAGCGAAGTAAGATATTAGAATTCATTTTTCTTTTATTGATGGAATCTTATAGTGGTCACCGCTAACTTGTTATCTTATTTATAAATGTAGGAGGTCATGGATGGATACATGGTGTCAACCAGTGAAGCCAAAAGATTTGAGGGAAATTTTATCTCCAAATTGGATGGATACACATGTAAGTAACCACATATGTTCCTATGTAATCTTTAAAATGCAGTGGATACTCCCTAGCCTCTTTCAATAAAATTCCACTAATTTACACCGTACGGCCTCAACTTGTTTTGTGATTGGATACTCCCTAGCCTCTTTCAATAAACTGTTTGTGCATTCCGCAACATTGGTTGTGATCATGTCATACCGTCTCCCTTCTACAAATGCATTTGCCCAGTGCTACGGCCCAATGTCTTCAATCCACTTGAATGCTCTTTCATCCAGATCCTTTATTTCAGCCATATATCTCTCATAATCAACCCGCCTATATGCTCTTGCAGCATTCCAAAATCTCACAATCAGAGCCTCGTCCTTGTACTTCTCTTTAAAGTTTGCTGATATATGACGCATGCAGTAGTTATGACTAGCGTGAGGAAAACGTTCTTGAGCGGCTCGTATGAGGCCTTTTTGTCTATCAGATATAATGGTCAAATTAGGAAAGAGCCCTAAGTTCACATCCAACTCTGCAAGGAACCATTCCCATGTATCTCTATCCTCTATCTCGGCTATGGTAAAAGCGATGGGAAATAACTTACAGTCTTCATCATATGTCACAGCAACAAACAAAACTCCAGGATATTTTCCACCAAGGTGGGCACCATCAATAGCTATTAATGGGCGTAATGTACTCTTGATGCTTGAGCCAAAAGCCCAAAATAACCTCTGGAATGAATTATCATCTTCCTTGATCAGATGAGACACGCTGCCTGGATTTGTCCTTTCTAGTTCAATGCAATAACTAGACAGGATTCTGTATGAATCTTCATAAGAACCACGTATATCAAGCAATGTTGTCTCTTTTGCTAGCCAAGCTTTCCTATAGCTGATATGGACGCCAAACTCTAATTGAAAGTCTGTTACAATTTCTTTTTGAGTGTAACTTGGATGGAGACGCAACCGTTCTTTTATCCAATCAGTAATCAAGGCCGATGTGGCCTGAGAATGTGCGAGTCCCATCATTGGCTTCGAACAAGTATGTTTTTCAAAATACGTTCGCACAATAAACTGCGGGCCGGACTGCAGGATAGATCCATGGATGCGCCAAGGACATTGATGATCACCACACCTTGCACTTAATTCTGTCGTAGACCTTTTCACCCAATGAAGCTCAAAATTGCTGTACATTGCAAATTTTCTTAATGTAGTCCTAAATGATTCACGAGTCTGAAACCGTCTTCCAATCCACATTTCACGAAAAGATGCCTCATGGTGATCCACACCAATATGGTCATCATCAGGAACTAAAGTATCAAAAACATCTTCTACTCTCACAACATTTGATGCATGACCCAATCCTTCTTGTGCATGCGATGTTCTACATGGTCCTATGGCAGTTTGCAATTCATATTCTCTAGGGTCAACATCAATGTTAAATTCATCTTCATCATTTTCAGCCGGCCCCCTCTTCCACTACATTGCACCCTCCATCGAAACAAGGAATTTTGGGTACCGCACCCGTTTCATCCAATCCATGACAACTTCATCCCTTATATTAGAGAATTTTCCATTTTCATCTTCTGCAAGATTAATGGGAGCTATGAAATCTTCAAGCATGGCCTCCACAAATGGGTTATCATGAGGTACAACAGGCATGTTAAGGTCAAACTGGCTTCGAACATGAGAAAATGAGATGTCGCACCTACATTGCAAACAGTCAATCATATATAAATTACATAGTATTATCAAATTAGATGTGTAGTGAACCAAACCTATAAACATCCTCTCTTGTTGAAGGGCCACCTGTTTCCTTTTCACCGTTGGGAAAGTTTATGGTATTTGTATATGTCATCGAATTCCCCCTGCGTGAATCACCATGTCATAAAACAATCAGTAACATAACTAAAACAAGTTATTAAACAAATTAGCAGTTACTACATTTGTTATGATGGGTTGTGGTGGCACCTGTTCAAATTGAATGACGGTCTGTTCCCTCGCTGGCTAATAGGCCGAGCGTATGTAGACCTTAAATGTGATGGTTGTTGACTTGCACTTGCTTCACTGTTTGTATGCAAATATATAAATATAGCTTGACTTCCATTTTGGGATAATTTGAACATCCGATGGAGATCATCATCACCTCTTACGGTTATGAACGTGAAGCTTTGGCCATTATGATACTGATATTGCATATTTATATGCGCATCATGAAGCTCCCAACTAGTTTCTTCGTTTATCTTTCCGAGTTGTTGATTGAAGGTTATATTGACATCGACCCATATTACCTTTTGCTCACCACCATTGTACACTGGAAGTGGATTGCTTATGTCTAATATACCATTAAAATGACATATTATACATATCTCAATATTATCCATCTTACGAAGGAGAACACAGATTTCGAATAATAAGATTTACTTTTGAATATTTTTGAAGTTACTCACAAACATTCATATAATCCATGAAGATTTAATGTGTGAAAATAAATATCGGAATAAGTATTTCTTTAGTAAATAAGATGAATGTTACGAATTACTAAGATTTGAAGGTTGTTAAATATAAAATAAAAAACTACTCTATGCATATATGGAAAACTAAAAGAGTTCAAATCTAAGCATTAACATTTAGGATATCATGAAGCTACATATTTCTATAATATTAACAATCAAATAACAACGCATTATCAGTTCAAAAAAAAATTAAATAAATGCATTATCTTAATCAATTCTACACTTAGATATTCTAGCAAATTTATTTTACATCTCATTGGTACTAATTCTCTACATTTAGCAAAAGTACATACACACACACCCCCCCCCCCCCCCCCCCACATCATAAAACACCCATTTAAATAAAATAATAATGACAACATGGGGTTTGGTCAGTTGGTGCCATATCTTTTTGGTAATTTATTTTTAAAATAAAGTGGAGTGAAGTGAAATAAAAAGAATAAATAAAATATAAGTGAGTTATCATGGTATTTTATTTTTAGTTGTTTGGGATAGAATATTTTTGACTTTTTGTATGGGGAAATGGAGTTTTTTTTGTCTTTTAGTGAGTAAATGTAGTTGCTTTTTGACTTTTTTTGGAAAAGATGGAGGGAATTTTTTGGAAAAGTGCTTTTGATGGGATGTTTAACTTGACTTCACTTCACTTGACTATATTAGTAAAATTACCAAACGGGCCCGGGTTTTGATTTTAGATGGTCACAAATGTCTTTAACTGTTATCTAGGCAAGCTACAAAGTCAGGCCTCGATTGTGAAATCAATCAAGACCGTTCATTTAATGAATATCCCCATTCGTTGATAGCTATTAAAGAATCTAAATCATTTAATAGTTTGCTTACATATATATAGCATTAAAAAAAATATTAAAAGTTTAAGATAATGATCAAAATGAGGTCTATAATGCCACAATAACAGGAAAAGGTTAAAAAAATATGTGGACATTCTGCGTTTGTGCTGGGGCCCTCCATAGGACGGGATGAACAAGACATGTCACATTATTTTTTGCAACCGGACGTTCAAGCCAAATCCAGTTGTTGGTAATTCATGATGAGAATAAGGGGATTTTTTAATATATCAACAACAGGATGTTCATAAAAAAGTGAGGCTCCACAAGTCCCACCTAAGGTCACTATTAATATTTACACAAAATATTTCAAATATTTCTACAAGTGGGATTCCTTGTATTTTAACTTTTTTTTTAAAGACACAAAAGTAGAAAAAAATAATACAATAAATAAGAGGGAGATACATACAAGGTAGGAAATATGGAATGAATACCTAAGACAAAGATGTGGCAGGAGATTCAATTGCTATATATGATAATGGCCTAAGGTTGACATGAACGGAAAGAACTTATGAACAGAAATGCATTCGTTGACTTTTAACCTCTCATTTTTTGTGATATCGCAACGTAAATTGCGATATCGCAACTATACACTTACGGTATCGCAACAATTGTTGTGATATCGCAAAAAAAAAAAAAATGTAATTTCTGCTTGTAGAGCTGTACGAACTATATGGAGAACGTCTGGATAATATGTCCAACTTTAATAACAAAGGGGAGAAATCAAGTACTTTAGCTGACCGTACAAAAATTTTGCCTTTTATATATGGTGAATAAGATGATATATGGACTCTTCTTGATGGTAGCAACACTAGGCCCCACCCGTTGTCCTTTTGAAAGATATATCTTTCCTACCCTTGTCCTCTTCTTGATGGTAGCAACACTAGGCCCCTCTCATTGTCCTTTTGAAAGACATATCTTTCCTATCCTTGTCCTCTTCTTGATGGCAGCAACACTAGGCCCCTCCCATTGTCCTTTTGAAAGATACTGTTTTTGAAAGATATATCTTTCCTACCCTTGTCCTCTTCTTGGTGGTAGCAACACTAGGCCCCTCCCGTTGTGCTTTTGAAAGATATTGTTTTTGAAAGATATTTCTTTCTGGAGATGGATCCCCTGTTTGGTCCAATTAGAGAAATTCTATTTGGACCAATCAGTTGTGCCACATCTTTCCTACCCTTGTCCCTTTGTCTACTTTTATCAACACAGTGGCTAGAGGCTTCTCTCACTGTGACCTCATTGAATGGTGCACAAAGAGCCACACGGCCCATTTCTTCTTCACCCAGTCTCTCAACCGGCCCACCTTTGGCCCGTTTGGCAATTATATATACTGTATTAAAGCAAAGCCATTTCAATCTAATTCAGACCTTCTAATGTGATTTTGACTGTTACTTATTCCCTCGTCTGATATCTCTTGTTGCAAGTGTCCACTTCCTATCCCAAGCAAGCAGCACCTATCTTAGCTCATGTGACTATTCATGAATCTGCCCAATCTCACGTAACCACCCACTTCTCTTGTAATTTTCCTATTTTTCCTTTTTCTTTTCTACACATTTTATTTTATTTTATTTTTTACCTCACAGCTCCTATTTTCTTTCCATATCAAAAGGATAATTTGGATTCAAGGTTACCGGCCAGTTTGGTAACTCTACTAATATAGTCAACTCAAGTAAAGTTGATTTTGAAGAAAGAATAACATATGAGTAAGTTATGATGATATTTTATTTTTAGTTGTTTGTTTTGAAATCTTTTGACTTTTTTATATGAAAAAGTGAAGTTTTTTTGTATTTTAGTGAATAAAGGTAGTTGTTTTTTGATTTTTTATATATAAAAGATATGTAGAGTTTTGAATAAAGTGCATTTGATGTGACATCTTGTCTAGAAAATGGAGGCTTTACTTAACTTTGATTGTACATTTGTCAGTTCTAAAAACTCAAAGGAGAAACTGATGGGTTGCCAGGTGAATGATCGAAGTAAAGTAGAGGTCTTTCTTGAGCTTTTTATGCTTTTTGAAGGAAAGTGTTCTTCGGTAATTGTGGTGAGATACATGTAAGTTGATTGGGACTCCATTAAGTGGAAGGGAGGAAAAAAAATAGTGGGAGGGAGTTTTGAAGCTTTCTAACCTACTGAAAGCTGTTACCAATAAAATGAAAAAACCCTACTTGAAGCTCTTTTTAAATGAAAGAGGACTACTTTAATAGTTGGGCCCTAAAGTAGGGACCAAAAGTGCTAATGATGCCCTTAACGATCAGTCCGAAAGTCATTCAATGTCATAGAAGTTAAATCTTCAGGAATTTTTTTCCCCCTCCATCGAATCATTGAAAGGTTGTCAATGCACCTCTGATGATCTGGTTTATTGGAAATTCTAGGTATGGACTTTTCTTTTTCCTTTTTTGACCTAATTGATAATAAAATTCGGGTCTGACGCCCGGCCTCTATCTGGGCTTGACTGAAAATGTTGTCCAGGGAGGTCCAGTGGGGTCAGAACCCAAATGGTTTCAGGGCTTCACCTACACAATTCGTATAAAGGATCAATGATGGGTGTGAACCGATTAAGGTATGCTTCGGCAAGGAGATAGCCATGAAGAGCACATCAGGCAAACAATTTTAATTTAGATGAGATAGATGAAATCCATAACTTGTTCCATGCTAGGTTTGCTGGACAAATCTTATTGGAGTTTTTCTAATGTTTAAGTTAAATATAAAACCAACAATCACCTACAATTTAAATATAAAAAATCAAAAGATGAAACGAGCTGTTACGTAACCACATCTGTTAAGATTATGCGTAACAGGGTCTTGAACATTCATTTAGTGTAATTGACTTGAATATGCCAAAGGCCTACAGTGAATTACGTCTTGAACCAATTGCTTTATGATATAAGTAAGTTATAAATGGAGTGACCTATATTCATTTGCATCAAGTAAGCGGGGGAAGCAATCAAGTGGTTATTCCTTTTAAGATTTCTCTATTCTTGGTGTGTGATCATGTGTCTTGCTTCTTAATGATGTAAGGGGTTACTAGAACTCCATTGTGAAGGCTGACTCACTAGAACAAAGGCACATTGAAGAGAGCCTAGTCCAACAGTCCAACTGCATGTTTTATTCCCCACATCTGCTGTCAAATATTCTCTTTCTAAACCCGCCCCCAAATGTGGTCCAATTTTTATTTTACTTAGTTTTCATAAAATTGTCGTTTTGGGGTTCTAAATAACATTATATGACCTCATAATTATATCCTAAAGACCTCAATGATCATAAATCACAGAAAGTGCAGGAACTAAATCAAAAGAAAGGAAAGAAGCCAAACTCGATTTGAGGCAGAGGCATGTCTAGGATACTTTCTTTTGGCAAATATGTGTCCTCCATATGGGGATAGTAGAATAATAGAGTAAACAAACAAAACATTAAAATGGGCAATCTGCAAGTGGGACTGGGCCCAACTCACATGACAAACCCTACATGTTTTTTTTTTATTCTTTCTTTGTTCATGTTTAAAAGAAATAAAGAACCAACATCAATAACTAAAGATAGAATGGGAGAGAAACAGGAGAGACATAAGTGCGAAGGGGTGTCTCATCTCATTTAGCCACCCAGTGATGATACCTGGGTGGTTAGGTTGCCTTACATGTACTGTACCACGCACTAATCCAAGTTATCAGAGAAAAAAAAAAGCATGGGAGGACGGATAGAAGATTTCTACTATGGAGCAAAATAAATGGGTAGGGTAGTAGTGATATGTGGGGTACAGGTGATAGGTAGGGTAGTAGTGACGTGGGGGTATAGGTGATGGGGATTAATTTTGTGCAGTGGTTATTGTAGCAAACATGCAGTTCAGTATAATTAGGGGGCATTCGGTGATAGGTTCCTGAATATTTCACTTTCTAGCCTTTCAGCTACAATCTATTTTCATAGTGGTAAGACTTGTTTCCAAATTTGAAGACCTTAAAGACACATTTGGCAGCGGTCCTCGCAAGGGGATTCTTCGTGCTTTTCCCTCGAACATGTTTGGATGGGCGTGGATTTTTAGAGGACGGACGGAAGAAATCCACAGAACCAATTATTCTTGTAGTTAGAACCCACCCCCCCCCCACCCCCCCCCCCCCCCACCCACGATGAGCAGAATCAATGGAAGAAGGGAAAGGCGGAGCTACAGTACCTGGGACAGTAATGTGGGATTAATAAGTTTAAGCTTTGGAAATGTACCTTTTAAGCCACATAATCAAGATCTAAACCGTTAGTCACCTTTAACACTCCAAAACGGCTACCTCACCAAATTTCAGCCATTGATTCCTCTTATATCTCAAGATATGTGCCAAAACATCCGGATCGTTTACACTGTATGTAAAACGGGAATAAAAATAATCCGTATTTTTTCTAATTTTCTAGTTTATGTGGGGTCCATAATCAACATCGGAACCAGTCATTAGTTCAGGAAGGTTAAGCACGACAAGGTGACCAAATTTCAACCATTGATTCCTTTTATATCTCAAGATATCTGCCAAGACGTCTTGACTATTTACACTATATGTAAAACGGGAATAAAACCAGTACATTTTTCCCAATTTTCTGGTTTATGTGAGGTCCACAATCAAGATCGAAATCGGTCATTAGTTCGGAAAGGTCAAGCACAACAAGATGACCAAATTTCAACCGTTGATCCTTACTATATCTTGAGATATTTGTATAAACGTCCATACAGTAGAATATTATTATTTTTATTTATGTGGCCCCCTTTTGCATGATCGGAACCATTCAAAGTCTCTTGATGACCACAGACAACTTTGAGGTGAATGTTGAGGTCTTGATTTTTCATGGATTATGAGAAACAAAAAAAGGGTTTATAACCATTGGATCATACTTTCTACAAATTGTAGGATTCCTCCCTCCATCCAAACATAGAACTTTTATTGGAAATCCTACCTGAGGAGGTGTTGATTATTTGGAGATGGAGTCCTATGTTTATCAAAGGTGCCCTAAATGTCCAAGTTACCCTTTCTTTAAATCATATTCTATGATTAGTTGGATATGCCATTAATTGGTCAGCTATCATTTAATTGGTCACGATTAATAAAATCCCATTAATTAGATTTTCAAATAAATTTCAAAACACGCAAATAAATTTCAAAAGAACGCAAATAAATTTTAAAAAATGCAAATAAATTTCAAAAGAACACAGATAAATTTAAAAAGACGCAAATAAATTTCAAAAGATCTAACTAAAATTAAAAAAATAAATTTCAAAAAACGCAAATAAATTTCAAAAGATGCAAATAAATTTCAAAAGACGTAAATAAAATTCAAAAATGAAAATAAATTTCCAAAAACACAAATACATTTTCCAAAACTAAGATAAAATAATTTTTCGAATTTCAGAATTTTTTTCCAAAAAATCAAGTTTTTTTTTTCACAAAACTCAGTTAAATTTATTTTAAAAAAAGCAAATAAATTTGAAAAGACGCAAATAAATTTCAAAAGATGCAAATAAAATTAAAAAACACAAAATGATTTTAAAAAACGCAAATAAATTTCCAAAAAAACTCAAATAAAATTTTTCAAATTAAAAACTCATATAAATTTACCAAAAACAAAGAAAGATTTGTTCAAAAACCTCGGTAAATTTTCGAAAGTGGAGATATATTTGCCAAAAATTTAGATAAATTTGACAAAAATTTAGATAAATTTGACAAAACTTAGATAAATTTCATAGCTTTGGTTTTGGGCTACTGAAAACGGGTCAGGCAGACGTAAGCTGGACCCAACCCGGACTAGAACCATTCTGGTCGTCTTCTTGCTCCCTCTTTTCATTCTGCAACAGGATGCAAAAGACCAGAGTTCCGTTCTTCTTCTTCCTCGGCCATGGGATGGCAGCGACAATGGATGGCAGAGACTCCGGCGTCAGGAAGAACCTGCAGCGATTGCAGTCCGACATTCTTGTCCGTCAGCGCTGTTGGCTGCTGTTACTACTGCAACTCAGAGATCTTACAGAAATTGATCCGCTGACATCAGGTCTCTGCAAATCCAGATTAAAACTAAAAACTCCTCTCTTTCTGCAATAGGCAGCACCTAGATCCGGCGACGGCAATCGCAGCACTGTTGCATCTTCTTCTTTTTTGTCTCATGTTTCTTCTCTGTTTACGTTTGATTTTGTATCCTAACAAGACTCCTTCCTTATGCTTGCTGATATTCTTTCAAAATGAAGATAATCACTAAAAGCAAGAAGATGATAAGAATAGAATAACCAACCTAAAGAAGAGGATTACCCAATCAAACGTAGACACCAAACACGATATGGAAAGAAGAGGATTACCCAATCAAACGTTGACACCAAACACGATATGGGTTCCAATTTCTGCAAATCGGCAACTGCAGGCCTCGAGCCAAATCTGTGATCTGCGCCTCTAATCTTCACTGGTTTGTGAAAGGCCACAGTGCAACTGTCTTCTCCAGTTTGAAGTTTCGAATCCTCTTTAAGTCTTCTCCTCTCTGACAAAAAAGAGAACCAATCTCTGATCTACGATGGCCCTCTGAACTGCGATGGCCGAGCAACACCCACTTAGAATGAGAAAGAACCTTGCTTTAGTAATGAGGGGAATGGAAGATTTGAAATTTTAAAATTTAAAATTTTTATGTCTAAACAGTTAAAAAGGAAAATCAGTCATGAAAATCAAGCTGTGTGGACTACAGCCCTTAAACGAAACTAATTGTGTGGACCAGAGCCTCTAAACGTCTAAACGTTCAATCTCAGGGACCATTTGTTAATTTACTCTAGTGGGCGTTAATTCACTTGGGGGGCCAAGGAGGTAGTTTCGCATGTGGTATGAGTGGAGCACGGAAGTAGAGGTGTTAATGAGCTGGTTTGGGCCAGATTAAGGCATATCTAGGCCCATCCTGCCCATGGCAACACAAGATCTTATCTGGCCTAAGCCCGACATAGGGCTTAACTGCCTGGCTCGAGCCCAACTTACCTTAGACATGTTGAACCCAACCCCACCCATTGAGTCAATTAGGCTGGAATGGGCTAGGGTTTCGATCACTCTTTTGGGCTTTCTAACCAATAATTAGGGTTTGTTTACTGAACTCCATATGTATTATTTATCTGGGCCGGGCAGGGCTTCAGCCTCTCTATCAGTTAATTAAAGCCTAACCTTTGCATCAGGCTTTATATGCTTAGTGCTAGTTCCGAGTACTAAAACCAAATTGTAGAAACCTTGCCCAAAGTGCCAGCCCGACCTAGCCTGGCCCAGCCATTAGCACCCTACACGGAAGTAAGTAAAGCCAACTTAGCAGGAGGTTCTATTTTGGAACCTGAAGGACCAAGGTCTCTTGCTCTCATAGTACATAGGTAAATTTATCCAAACAATAGGTGGGTTAAGGATATACAAGTGCCGGTTCATGGGGCTGCAAGAAACCTAGAAGAGAGAAAATGGATTGACCGTTTCTTTTGATAGTGGGGTTTTTGGCATTCATTGGCCGTGGATATTTTTCCCAATTTTGGGATTTTACCAAGTTAAAAAAAAAAAATCCTTGTGTATATTGCGAAATTGGTGTGCAATTGTGATTATATTCGCATAATATACGCTATTGTATCTTGTACGTGTTTGGGATCCAGAGTTATTTGGTTTCTTGTTTGAGCATCTATACAGACCATAAAGATATGCGATTTGGATGGATTTGTGATTGAGGTTGGCAATGAAATGAGAACAATAGACGTTGGGTGATAATGCCTTTTTGTTTTCTATTTATCTAGTACCAAATTATTAATTATTGTCACGAGAATATAGAACCATAACATTCCTCACATTCACCCAAAGTCACATGTGTTTGATACTTACTAAAACCATATTACATGATGCTTACACATTTACTACTTGCTCGGACCACAAAATTTATGATTTTTTTCCTTTTGGTATCCAAACTAATGGTGTTGAGACCCACTAGAGTGGCATACGCAAGGAGAGAACGACATGTATAAGAAGTGAAACTTGCACACACAAGGCGAGAGAACATGCACACGAAGGAGCTAGTGAAGATTTGCGTATGGGATGAGTCGGGGAAGAGGAAGGTAAATCCCTACTCATCAAGGTGAGAGGCAGTGTTGTCAACCAACCAAACAACATCTGGATCCCATGAAATTTATTCATATTCCCTTGATATTATTCTACTCGCACACACAAGGAGAGAGAACCTGCACATGGAGGAGTGAAGATTCGCACATGGGAGGAGTGGGGGCAGAGGAAGGTCAATCCCTAGTCATCTAGGTGAGAGGCAGGGACCTAACAGCCCTCGGATCCCATGAGATTTATTCATATTCCCTTCATCTTATCATGCTGCTTCTACAAGATCAGCTTTTTCTTGAATCAACTTCCAAGTCGCAATGATGTGTCGTAATTCAGTTAAAGTCCCACCAATTGCGAACCTCAACACATACATTCCACCAATCAATGTATGAATCAAGAAGGCTCGGCCAGTTGAGTTAATTGCCTCCAAGAGCTTCCTATTCAGCTCATTCCCATCGGCTTCCACCTTAGGCTTGAGTCTAAAGCACACAAGAGAGAACCTTCTCGGCACAACCACCTCGAACCTGGGGTCCGCACCCACAAGCCCTTCGAAGTGCTCAGCCATCATGATGCCACTCCGCACATGATCCCTCAACCCAGCCACACCAAACCGACGAATCACGACCCATAGCTTCAAGGCTCGGAACCGTCGGCTCAGAGCAACCTGCCAATCCTTGTAATCAATCACTCCCTTTGTTTCACTAGCATTGTTGCTTAGAAACACTGCATTGTTGGACAATGAGTCCTGTAGTGAGCTGGGGCTTTTGACCCACAAGCAACAACAGTCCATGTTGGTGAGGAGCCATTTGTGTGGGTTAAAGCTAACTGAGTCTGCAAGTTCGACCCCATCCAAGTAGTGCCTGAACTCAGGACATATGCAGGCGCTGCCAGCATAAGCAGCGTCCACATGTAGCCAGACGCCATATTCCTTTGCCACAAGCCCTAAACCCTCTATGGGGTCCACTGCACAGCATCCTGTGGTCCCCATTGTCGCGCAGAGATACGTGGGGACCAGTCCTGATGCCACATCATCCTTCATGGCCATGTGGACCACATTGGGTGACAGTGCAAATCCAGTGGCATCTGACGTGGGGAGTGGGCGGAAATTGGACGGCTTGATTCCGACGATCTTGGACACCTTTTGGAAGGTGGAATGCGTTTGATCTGAGGCGTAGACGACCAATTTAGAAATGTTGTCCCAACCGATCTTGTTTAGAGCTATGTCTCTAGCTGCCGCCATTGTGCACACTGCCGCTTCGCAAGTGCTTCCGTACAACACACCCCCACCACCTGTTCAAAGTTAGGAATAAAATCTTGTCAATGTAACAGATCTAAAAATGTTGTGCGCGCGTAGAGGTGTGTAACCTACAATCGATCAAACATACCACACAAGAGAGAGACGAAGATGTTATGTGGTTTGGCAAAACCGCCTACATCTATGACAAGAGAGCATCCGATTCATATTAAGACTTGACTCTCTTCTGAGTCTAGGGTTATATATTAGGTTATATATATAATCTCAACTTTCTTAGCTCCTGAGAAATTCCCGGTATGAAGACCAAAATACCTTTGACCCTCAACCTGGTCATTGGCAAACCCAATAGACCAATCCGGTTAAACCAGAATATAAGACATAAATCCAACAAAAAAAAAAAAATGTGCAGGGGATGACAGAAGGTCAAAAAAGTAAATTAATTAAGCAGTTGTCAGCAAGTGAAATAATTTGAAAACTCAAGTATGATAGTTGGTAAACGAGGAATGAGGTATTATGGTATGAAAAGCTCTCCATTGACTTATAAGTAGATGCAACTCCATTGTGTGTGACATATCAACGCAACAAGTGTAATAAAATAGTGTTTCAAAAGTGTCAGGTCCTTTCAAAAAAAAAAAAATTTGAGCCAACAAGCGAGTTTTTGTACAGCAAGGGATGTTTGTTTGGTGGAATTCAGAGAAGAAATTTCTGTTGGGAGCCCCAGTGCGTTTCTCAAATCCTCCTTGGGACTCTAGGGTTAGTAGAATTTGAAAGGTCAAATGGACATTTTGAGAAGGTGATGAATTTTGGAATCTCAACAATAAAAGGAGGAAGTTCAGGAACTCCATAGACAACAAGTCAACAACTGACAGTAAAGTAAAAAAAATGATCTACATATCAAAATTCCCATCAAAAATTTCAGGAGACAAATGCCCCCTTAGGCATCGTTTGGGAAGGGGGTAAAATGGGGGGAAGGAAAAAAAAAGATGGAAAAATGGAGGGAAAGTGGGAATTGAGGGTGTTTGGGAAGGAGGGAGGGAAAATGGGGGAGGGACTTTTGGGGGGAAAATGAGTGTGGGGCCCACTCCAAAATTTTCCCCAAAAAAATGGGGGAAAAAATGAGGGGAAAATGTGTGAAATTACTAAATTGCCCTTTAGTCCAATGGAAACTTTTGCAAAAACAAGGATAAAATCGTCTTTGTCCCTCTACCTCTCAAACAAACAAAGTCAAACTTTTTCATTTTTCTTCGCCCTACTTTTTGACTATCCAAACAAGAAGAGGTAAAATTAATTTTCCATCCCCTCCCCTCCCCTCCCCTTCATTTTCCTTCCCCCTCAAATTTCCCCTCCCCTCCCCCCTTCCCAAACATAGACTTAGTGTCCTAACTCCTGAGAGCTTCCTAATAAGTTCACTTTATTTTCTACACCACCTTCATTTTCGGAGAATATAAATGCAGATGGAAGCTTGAGCATCTTGCCCATCCAGTCCACGACAATGCTCTCGAGCTCGGTCGTGGCTGGAGACGCAATCCAGCTGAAACCGACGACGTTGAAGCCGGTGCATAGCATCTCTCCAATAAAACCAGGGTTGCTGGCATTGGCTTGGAAGTAAGCAAAAAAATTTGGGCTTTGCCAATGAGTAAGGCCTGGAATTATGTCATTGCTGATGTCTTGAAGGATGGCTTCTATGGGCTCGGAGGAGTAGGGAGCATTGTCTGGAATACACTTTCGTAGATAACCTGGTTCGACTTGACTTTGAACTGGGTAATTCTCTATGTTCTTGTAGTAATCAACAATGAAATCTAGAACTGCGTGTGATTGAGTTAGAAAGTCATCTGGTTGTAGGGGTTGCATCATCTCAACTATGCGATTACTACCCATGTCTATGGAAAGAGTGAGGAGAATCGTAAGAGGGATGATCCAGATGCCATTTTTCTTAATGGGTGTCTGTTTCTTATTTAATGACATTTTTGAAAGGCCTTTATCAGTATCATGTTCTTGCAGACTACATTGTCTATTATCTAAAAAGGTAGCAACGTACACTAGGCCTCTTCCGTTGTCCTTTTGAAAGATATATCTTTCCTACCATTGTCCCTTTGTCGAACTTTCTCAACAAATTGGCTAGAGGTTTCTCTCACTGTGATCTCATTGAATGGTGCACAAAGAGCCACGCGGCCCACCTCCTTTTCATTCAATCTCTCCACAGGTTGGTCTAACTTTGGTAGCAACGTACACTAGGCCTCTCCTGTTGTCCTTTTGAAATATATATCTTTCTAACCATTGTCCCTTTTTCGACCTTTATCAACAAAGTGGCTAAAGGTTTCTCTCACTGTGATCTCATTGAATGGTGCACAAAGAGCCACGCGGCCCACCTCCTTTTCAATCAGTCTCTCCATAGGTCGGTCTAACTTTGGTAGCAACGTACACTAGACTTCTAACATTGTCCTTTTGAAAGTTATATCGTTCCTACCATTGTCCCTTTGTCGACCTTTATTAACAAAGTGGCTAGAGGTTTCTCTCACTATGATCTCATTGAATGATGCAGAAAGAGCCACGCGGCCCACCTCCTTTTCATTCGGTCTCTCCATAGGTTGGTCTATTTTTGGCCCGTTTGGCAATTACAATAGTGGGTATTCAAGTGCATCTATCCTTCATCATGTATGGTGAGCGACACTCCTTTTGGGGAAGTTTCAAGTACAAAAGGGGATCTTCCCAAAAAGTACAAAAGCCCTTTTGTACTTGAAACTTCCCCAAAAGGGGTGTCCCTCACCACACATGGTGAGGGATAGATGCACTTGAATATTTTCCATTATAATATATCAAAGCAAAGCCATTTCAATATAATTCAGACCTTCTTATGTGATTTTAACTATTACTTATTCCCTTGCCCGTATCTTTTGTTACAAGTGTCCACTTTTTATCCCATGCAAGCAATGCCTATTTTATCTCATGTGACTATCCATGTAACTCCCATCTCATGTAACTATCAATTTCTCTTATAATTTTTCTATTTTCCCCTTTTTTTTATGCTTTTTGGAAGAAAGAGTTCTTCAGTAATTGTGGTACTGAGATATATGTAAGTTGATTGGGAATTTATTAATTGGAAGGAAGGAAAAAAAAAAAAAAGAAGTGGAAGGGAGTGTTTTAGCTTCATAACCTACTGAAAGCTGTTACCAGAAAAAAAAAAAAAAAAAAAAAAAACTACTTGAAACTCTTTTCAAATGTAAAGTGTGAAAGTCCGGGATCCTTATCCTAGAAAGGGGGGGGGGGGGGGGGGGGGGGAAGGGTGATCTACACTTAGTGACTAATTATGGCCAATTTTAACTTCTTAACAATCAACTAGTCACATGTGATGATTAACATACAATATGCGGAAGCTCAAACAAAATAATCACCATAAAGCAAACACCACTACACAAAGATTTAAAGTGGTTCGGCCTCAACGCCTACATCCACTACCGGCTTGTGATCCAACACCCCACTGGATTTCCACTATTTATGCTTTTCAAAAGGCTAAGCAATAACCTTTACAATATGCTTTCCAAGGCTAAGCAATAACCTAACAATGTTGTTTTTTTAGGCTAAACAACAACCTATCAATGTGCTTTTCTAGGCTCAGCAATAACCTTTACAAGAGATGATTTCTCAAATAAGTGTCTACACAAATACTTTAAGAGATTACAATTAAAGCTCAATTTAATTGCCTCTAAAATAAGCGAATAAGAAAGTTAAATTCAACTCACACAACACTCTATGAAATGCTAAGATGAATGCTCACGAAGTGTGTGTGTGAAAACTTCAATCAAGTTTAAAACGAAGGCTCAATTAATGTATGCTTAATACATTTTAAAGTTTAAAGCACACAAGGATTTAATTGAAGTGAAATGCAAATCACATGTATAAATACCAACTTGTTGGTGATATAAAAATCAAAGGCTCACAAGTTGTACATGAAACTAATTAACACTAAACATGTGATGCATGTGTTATGTTGTTTTCAAAACCAAACTAATTTAACTAAGATTCAAATAAATGAAAACAACAAATAAAGATTTCACCAAGTAAATGAATCATGCTATAAAAGAAATCAAAGATTTTGGCTAAGCATGATTAAAGAAGATTTAAAAACAAACTTGGTTTGAAATCAAGGTGCAGAATCCAATCCAACTTAGATCAAAGATTAAATGAAGAATGGATTCAACACATCATAGTTATCATGCTAAAAATCATTTACCAATAATTTGAACAAAGCATATAACATAAGATTAACAAAAAGTAAAGCTTACTTAGAGATTTAACTTCATTAATCCAAGCTTTAACTTTACTAATGACCCCTTGGTCTCTCTTAATTCATTTCCCTTTTTCTTGCCTCCAAATACCTCAAGGAAGGCTCTTTTATCTTCTTTGATCACAACTTTTTTAAGGGAATGAACCTCATTTTATACTAAAAAAAATGAGTTCTGGTGTGTCCCCGGTCGACCTACACTGTACCCTGGTTGACCTGGCTTTAACGATAAAAAATCTGACCGTTTGAAAAAGTAGCCCATTTGAAAAGGTAGCCCAACGGCTCTTTTCCCTGTCGACCCGCAGTGTGCGGGTTCGACTGGGTCCATGGGCTTGGTCGACCGAGCACACTGTAGGTCGACCTGCGTCCAGGGACCAAATTCCCAAAAAAGCATATTTCAAAGATTTTTCTTGATGGGACTTTTGGGCTATTAAATCAAGTTTGGAAACATGATTTTAATTCAATCTAAGTGCTTTTAAAATCATGAAACATAAAAGCCTAAAATGATTTGAAAGATTTAAAACATAGGCTAGCTTGATTCATAAAACTTCTTTTTCAATTTAAATGCATCCAATCAAAACATGCATGAAACATATGATTTACAAGATTTAAAAAAATGAATGAGTAAATCAAGATTTCAAGATTTTCTAAATCAATGTAAGTGTAAAAATTCGAATGATGCTAAAATGATAATGCATCCATCAGATTGCAATACACAAAATTCCTAACAATCTCCCCCTTTGCAATTTGATGGCAAACCTTACTCAACACCGAATTTACACACTGAGTCTTCAGCTCCCCCTAAGCTGGACAAGTCTTGAAATCTCTTGGATGCTCTTGCTTGGGCTCTAGTTCTTTTTCTTCAATCTTCTTGATGCTTGGAGCTTGATCATTCTTCAAGCTTTCTTTTCATATATCTTTCATTGGCCAAGTATCTTCTTTTAGCTCCCAAACTTTCTCTTCTTTCACTCTCTCCCTTTGACCATGCACTCTCTCCCTTTTAGCAAGATATGCATTCTCTCCCCATTTAGACAACTTGAACACTCTCTCCCCCTTTGACATTAAATTGCAAAGGATCCTCTACACATGAAACAAAGAAAATACCTTTGAGTAGCACCTGTTAACAAAAGAATTCGAAAATGAAATACATAACAGGTTTTCATGTATGGGTAGCAAGTTAAAAGGGTATAGAGCCAATACAAGGGTGAATTTGATCAAAACTAATACTTCCTATGAAGGTTTACACTCTCCCTCAATCAATTCTCTCCTTTTGTCAAACTTTTGACAAATATTTAACTATTTGGAGCAAGAAGAAGATGGTTTAACCAATTGAGAATTAACTTCAAGAGAAGGATTAGATACAATTTTAACTATTGAGCTCAATATGATCAAATTACCATTATAAAGATACCAATTGACGGGTAAGCTATAGGATAATTAAAGAGCAATGTCAAAAGGATAATCTATCATGGATATCAATTGAAATATATATAAAACAAATATACCAATTGAGATTGAAGGATATGACTATTAACTCAATCACTCTAAAATGGAGTTAAGAAATATACCTATTAGGGTTCATCCAAATTAGAGCTATCCATGATGTTATGAGGATTACTAAACATAGCATCAACCAATATAACTTATGAAAATAATATGCTATGAAAGTTTTGAAAACATTTCATTCAATCATAAAATATGACTATAAAGAGCAAGATGAGTTAAATGAAATTCAAACATGAAAATTATGATGCTAATAGAATGTGACATATACAAAATCAAGCATCATAAATGGATATTCATCACTTTTAAAGATATAACTAATGAATATAGTGATGATCATGAGAAATTGCATAAAAAAGATATAACTTAAAAGAACATGCAATTTACAAAGTGTCAAAATCATATGAATTCAACATCTAAGAAATCCATTAAACAATAGATATAACTATGTGACATATACAAAATCAAGCATCATAAATGGATATTCATCACTTTTAAAGATATAACTAATGAATATAGTGATGATCATGAGAAATTGCATAAAAAAGATATAACTTAAAAGAACATGCAATTTACAAAGTGTCAAAATCATATGAATTCAACATCTAAGAAATCCATTAAACAATAGATATAACTATGAAATACAAGGAATAGATTTCAAAGAGGTTCATATGATTAAGCACACTATTATGAAGTTGGGACATGTATAAAGAATGATACCAATAAAAAAAATATACATGAATCAACAACATAACCATAAAAAAAAAAAAAAATGACTAGAAAGCATAAAGGATGGATTTTTGAGTTCTAGTATGGTATCTTCAAATATAACTAAGATCACAACCATACATGGAACCAATTGACATTTGCATATAAAAAGAATGCCAATAATTTTCCATTTGAAAGTATAAATTAAAAAATCAATGGAAAACCCAAAATGTTTCAAATCATTTGTTTTTCAAAACAAATAAGACATTTAAACAAATGATTTTGCAATATCAATTGATTATGAAAGATCTAGCTATGAAAGCTTTTGAAATCATAATCAATTGATCATGTAGAAATGCAATACAGGATATAACTATATGAGAGTAAGAAGCAAATCTATCATGAGGAAAACATAATCAAATGATTTTGAAAACCATGATATGTAACTAGTGAAGTACAAGAAAACAAAATCAATTGATTACAAATAAACATTGCATTTAAAGAAATGTAACTAATGAAAGAACAAAAATTCAAATGATCATGACCAACAATATGATTTAACTATAAAGGATAGGTTGGTCAATGAGGTTCAAGGCCTTAAAGTTTGACTAAATATATAACTTTAGGAATCCACCTAAGGTCTTGATAGGGTTGATCTTTGAGGTCTAGGTTAGAAGTCCCACCAACTTTAGGAGATTTGACTTGGTAAATTCTCAATTTAGACTTATCACCATTATGATTAGATTTTGCTAAATTTAGTTTAGGTTGGTGATTAGTCTTTTGAGGTTGGTGAGTTTGTTTCTTAGGGGATTGATTCATTTTTCTTTTCTTCATATTTCCTCCCTTTATTTGACTTTTGAATTTTAAATTTAACTTTGCTATTTTCTTCAAAAGTTCTTTCATGGGTTGATTTAAGGAAGATAGGTTGAGAAGCTTTTTGTTTATAGATTCTTTTATACTTGGTTTAACTTGTTTAATCTTTTTAGAATCTATTTTAGGAGACTCCTTTTTAATTGATTTAACTTGTTTAATCTTCTTGGAGTCTTCTTTGATTTTTAGTGTCTTACCCTTCATAGGGTTTGATTTAACTTTCTTGGGTTCAAAGATGGGTTTAGACACATGGCTTCTTCTTAATTTGCACTCAAACCTAAAATGCCCTTCAATGCCACAATAATTACATTTAGACATGGGCAAGGAAGTGTGAGTGTTAGAGAATGAGGACTCACCTTTCACAAAAGTGTTGATGAATTTAGGGTCATGTGAAATATTCCTATTGTAACCAAGACCCGTCCTATCTCTTTGTGATTTACCCAATTTAATAACTTTTCAAAATTTTCTTCACTTTGGGTAAATTTGCACTCATACTTTTGTTTGTAGCTTTCAAGTTGAGTGACTTGGTTTCTAAAGGTTGAATTTTCATTTTTTAACTTTTGTTAGTTCATTTTCAATTCCCTTAAATTTATTTAGTTCTTCATGGGCAAGTTTTAAATCAAATTTAAGTTCATTAATAACATTAGATCCAAGTTCCAAAGTTTTTATCTTATTTTGAGCATTAGATAAATTTTCCTTAGAAGTAGTCAACTTGGATTCTAGGTTGTTAATGTTTTTGTCTTGCCTTTGTAATTGATCTCTTAGTTTTGAATTTTCCTTATTAAGATCATCACATCCTATCTTTAATTCATTTAGTTCATATTGAACATTAGATAGGTTTTGTAAAGAGATCATGAACTTAGATTCTACACAATTTATTAATTCTTCTTTCTCTTTAAGTTCATCTTTTGAAGAAACTAATTCTTTGTTTAGTCTTTTAGATTTTTCTCTTAATTTTTTATTTTTCTTATCAAGCTCTATGGAAAATGTATATAATTCCTCATAGGCTTGTTGAAGGTCATCTTCATTTTCATCATTTTCTTCCTCTTTTAATTCAAATTGAGATTCATTAATTTGAAGGTTTGAATCTCCAATAGATGGAAGAAGGAGGGGTCTAGAAGAATCTACACATGAATCTAAACAACCTAACATAGTGGAATCCATTATAATGATTTTCGTGAAAATATAACACTAGGGTTTTGACTCTAGGTTTTTACACCTAATTAAGAGTTCCAAAAACACTTGATCTTAATAAAGAGCACGAGGCTCTGATACCAATTGAAAGTCCGGGATCCTTACCCTAGAGAGGGGGGGGGGGGGGGGGGGGATGAATAGGGTGATCTACACTTAATGAGTAATTATGACCAATTTTAACTTCTTAACAATAAATTAGTCACATGTGATGATTAACATACAATATGCGGAATCTCAAACAAAACAATCACCACAAAGCAAACACCACTACACAAGGATTTATAGTGGCTCGGCCTCAATGCCTACATCCACTACCGGCTTGTGATCCAACACCCCACCGGATTTCCACTATTTATGATTTTCAAAAGGCTAAGCAATAACCTTTACAATATGCTTTTCAAGGCTAAGCAATAACCTAACAATGTTGTTTTTCTAGGCTAAACAACAATCTATCAATGTGCTTTTTAGGCTCACCAATAACCTTTACAAGAGATGATTTCTCAAATAAGTGTCTACACAAACACTTTAAGAGATTACAATTAAAGCTCAATTTAATTGCCTCTAAAATAGGCGAATAAGAAAGTTAAATTCAACTCACACAATACTTTATGAAATGCTAAGATGAATGCTCACGAAGTGTGTGTGTGTGAAAACTTCAATCAAGTTTAAAACGAAGGCTCAATTAATGTATGCTTAATGCATTTTAAAGTTTAAAGCACACAAGGATTTGATTGAAATGAAATGCAAATCACATGTATAAATACCAACTTGTTGGTGATATAAAAATCAAAGGCTCACAAGTTGTATAAACTAATTAATACTAAACATGTGATGCATGTGCTATGTTGTTTTCAAAACCAAACTAATTTAACTATGATTTAAATAAATGAAAACAACAAATAAAGATTCAACCAAGTAAATGAATCATGCTATAAAAGAAATCAAAGATTTTGGCTAAGCATGATTAAAGAAGATTTAAAAACAAACTTGATTTGAAATCAAGGTGAAGAATCCAATCCAACTTAGATCAAAGATTAAATGAAGAATGGATTCAACACATCATAGTTATCATGCTAAAAATCATTTACCAATAATTTAAACAAAGCATATAACATAAGATTAACAAAAAGTAAAGCTTACTTAGAGATTTAACTTCATTAATCCAAGCTTTAACTTTACTAATGACCCCTTGGTCTCTCTTAATTCATTCCCCTTTTTCTTGCCTCCAAACACCTCAAGGAAGGCTCTTTTATCTTCTTCGATCAACAACTTTTTCAAGGGAATGAACCTCATTTTATACTCAAAAAATGAGTTCTGGCGTATCCCCGGTTGACCTGGCCTTAACGGTAAAAAATCTGACCGTTTGAAAAAGTAGCCCAACGGCTCTTTTCCCTATCGACCCGCAGTGTGCGCGGTCGACCGGGTCCATGGGCTTGGTCGACCGAGCACACTGCAGGTCGACCTGGGCCCAAGGACCAAATTCCCAAAAATGCATATTTCAAAGATTTTTCTTGAGGGGACTTTTGGGCCATTAAATCAAGTTTGAAAACATGATTTTAATTTAATCTAAGTGCTTTTAAAATCATGAAACATAAAAGCCTAAAATGATTTGAAAGATTTAAAACATAGGCTAGCTTGATTCATAAAACTTCTTTTTCAATTTAAATGCATCCAATCAAAACATGCATGAAACATATGATTTACAAGATTTAAAACAATGAATGAGTAAATCAAGATTTCAAAATTTTCTAAATCAATGCAAGTGTGAAAATTCGAATGATGCTAAAATGATAATGCATCCATCAGATTGCAATACACAAAATTCCTAACAAAGTGGACTACTTTAATCTGGTTTATTGGAAATTCTTGGTATGGACTTTTCTTTTTTTTCCTTGTTGACCCAATTGTTATTAAAATTTGGGTCTGAGGCCTGGCCTGTATCTTAGGCTTGATTGAAAATGGTGTCCAGTTCTAGGTCCAGTGGGGTCTGAACCCAAATGCCGGAGTATGGAACGTTTAATTTTTATCTAATGTGTATGAATATATGAGATTATATGTATTATATATTATATAAATTATGCATTGTATATTAATATTATACGAGATTAACAATATTCAAATATAATAGTAGCATACTTAGGGTTTTATCAGGCTTGAAGTCGGAGCGTGGGTCCGGTTGTGTGGAAACTAAACAGGCTTAACTAAGGCCAACTTCAAACTAATCCAAACTGAACCTACTTATATCACTACATGTGTATGCTTGTGCATGTATGTTCATCTGTAAAGTGGAGTTTCACTTTTGGTGAGGTGTGTATACATGAACAAATTTATTAAAGAAAAAGATAAAGAAGAAAATATTTTTCAAATTTGTGGAAAATCGATTCCGTAAAAAACTGAAAATTCTATGGGAAATGAAGGATGAAGGAAAATGATGTTTCTGAGTCAAGAATTCGAAGAAAAACTACTCTAGGATTTGAAGAGGAGAAAATTTAATTCAAACCACGACGAATTTAGAGTGAGGGAGACCAAAAGTAGAGAAAAATACTAAAGCTAGGCGTGGGCAAGATACTTCCTGCTTAACTTTGAAAAGTCAAACGAAATGAAGTTTTTGAAGAAACCTGGGTGTAATGATGCACTCCCACACCTACAAGCCAAGGAAATCACTTTTTGGTAACTCAATTTGGGCACAACATAGTCTTCCCTTGCGCATAAATAAGACAACAGACTTACAGAGGTCACATCTCCCTTAAAACAACCTTGATCCGGGCAGTTTGGACTGCATCCATATTTGCTCCAAAAAGAGCTTTCTAATTAGAGTTGTCGCGGCACGCCCGGCACGGCCCTTGCCATGGGCTGTGTTGGGCCGAGGGAACTGGCATGGCTGGCCCGTTAAGGCACGGTCCGCCTGACTCTTTTTAAAAATTGTCCGTTTTACCCGCCTGCTGCCGCCCGAACAACAATTAAATGGTTATATAAAGGGTATTTTGTGTCATTTTCAGTTTTACAAAGTCAATAAATACTCTAATCCTCCCATTCTTCTGAGTGGAGTAAGTCGAGTTTGTCCGAACCACTTAAATATCTTTATTATTCTCCATATTTGTATTCTAATTTTTAATTTTAAGACCAAAAAGGAGAAAAAACTTAATCGCAAAAAAAAAAAAAAAACCGCGCCCTGCCAGCCCATTTGACATCCCTATTTCTAATGGTATATTATACTCAAATATCCATTGGTCGGATTAAAAGTTGTAGCTTCCAGAAGATTCAAATAACTAGAATATGCAAAAATAAAAAAAAAAACCCGGTGAAGAGAATCCAGGCACGGGCTTGCACTCCCACGCCTAGATCTGAAAATTTCTATGAGTAAGAGGTTTCTTGGGGATCTTTAGAAGACTTGAGTTCCTTTAGATCTCAAAAACAGCGAGATACTCGGGTGATCTAAAAGCAAAGGGCTCATACTAGGGGCAATGGCTGTCTCAGGCTGTTCAATAGCTTAGTGCCCACTTAGAATCACTGGTGCTCTAAAGGCCATGTACCTTGTCCAAAAGTTAATGAAAAACTGAACTGCCCATATTTCTTAGTGTTTTTGGGTGATTGTCCTTGATCCTACTTTTTTTTTTTAATCTTAAATTAAGTACTTTGCACTCTAGCGACGACTCAAAACCTAAAAAACAAATTGTAAGTGCAAAAAATGTAACTCACAAGATTAAGGTTGCCCTTCGGGACTTATTCAAAAGACTGTAGAGAGCTAGCTGCTTCAGGGACCTGAAAGGGAAGAGAAGACGGTCAGAGGACCCTGGCTGTGGGCAGCACAGGGCTCTCCGATGCCTAAGTTAGTGCAGGGATTGACTAAGGGTGGAGAAGAAGAGAAGCAGAGTGAGAGCGTATCTGTGTGTCTGCAACTGAGTGTGAACCGCTTTTCTGGGTTGGAATCGGTCCGTTCTTATAGGAGAGGGTCTCCAGATATTTGATGGTGGGCTGATGATGTGACTGCTAAGGTCTCATCAGCCCACAATGCATTAAATGCCAGTCATATGGGGTCTGTTCCTGTCTTGACTTATTGGTAGCAAAGGTCCCATCGGATGCCACGTGTCTGAAGAGGGGAGATGACTGTCAGTGCCTGTCTCGGATGGCAGTCCGCCAACAGCAACAGTCGAGATGAGATGTCCAGGCTAAGCTTGTACTGGCGGATGCCTAGATATGTGCCGAGATGGTACTAGCCGAGCTAGAACTGGGCAAGCCGAGATGGAACTGGCCTAGCCGAGGTGGTCCTGGCCGAGATGGAACTGGACTAGCCGAGATGGTCCTGGCTGAGATGGTGATACTGGTCCCGGCTTGGCGCATTAACACTCGAGCGGAGATGTATGTAGCCGAGATCGTTGCTGGGATTGCCATAATCTTGGGAGTCTTAAAAATTGCCCCCACACACAAGTCTTCTTGCTCACAGGGTGTAAGCCTTTCCTTTATCTGTTTTGTGTCTTTTTCGCTCCCTTTTTCTTGAATGAACTATGTTGTCTAAAAAAGAAAAGAAAAGGCCTCGTTACCACTCTACCAATACAATACTTCTCAATCAAAGTGCCAAGAGTCAATGGGTGAGTGATAGAAAGTGTAGTGGTTTGGAAATGTCACCAGACGTATTGGAGCATGGAACATTTAGTGAATAGAGGATCAATCGTTTCAGGGCTTCACCTACACAGTAAGTATATAGGCCCTGTTTGGATAGGGAAGTAATGGAATAAAGTTAAGTCAAATGAGGCCCAACGGTAGAAAATTTCAACTCAACATTGTTTGGATCGGCCCAGGCCCGACAGATGAAGTAGACTAGTCGGCCCATGTGGAAACGATTTCACTTCAACCCAGGGCTTGTTTGGCAATTCTACTATTAGAGTCAAGTAAGGTGAAGCCCCATTTCTTAAAAAAAAATAAAAAAAAATCCCACCAAAAGCACTTTTAATTCAAATTTTCCACCATATTTTTCCCAAAAAGTCAAAAATTAACCTCATTTCTCTACTAAAAGACAAAAAAAGGGTCCACTTTTCAATTAAAAAAAGGTAAAAACGATTCAATCACAAGCAACTAAAAATAAAATACCATTATAACTCACTTATATTTTATTATTTATTCAAAATAACATTTACTCCACTTAACTCTACAAGAAAATCCCCCAAATAGGCCCGATCACTTCGGTTTCCATGAGTAAAATCTATTTTACTCCTCTCCACTGCTCTCGGTAAGAGCTGATTTTACTCCTGCAGCTGGAATCATTTCTACCTCGCATCAGATAGACACTTCCTCTTGGGATAATGTGTTACGATTTTTGGTTTCTTGACATGGTTTGATAGATTAGATCAGGGCTTACGATTTTGTTGCATGCTTCCTTTCCACTGAAAGTTTGGATAATGGTCTTTTAAAATCTGGGTTTGCCAAATGTTCGTTTCTGATGGAACATTGAATCATATAGGCCACTAGGTTTTTTATTCGGGGTTTTGGGTTTTTGTTTTTATTGGCTTTCTTGTTTGTGGATTTTTATTTGGTGTTGCTTAGATTCTTAAATAGTAGATTTCTGATTTGGGGTTTTGAGTTTTTGATTTTATAAACTTTCTTGTTTGTGTATTTTATTTAGGGTTTCTTAGATTTTTGAATTGTACATTTCTGAATTGGAGTTTTGGGTTTTTATCATGCTATGCACTCACAACCCCTAGTTTTTTTTAGATTTGGTTAACATCTATTTTTGGATGTTTCAGCAGATTGGAATCACATTAGGTATATAATTTGTGGGTTAATAAACTGAAAAACATTTTGATAAAAAAAAGGAAAAAGGAATAAAACACTATCCCAGTTCCAGCCCAACAAAGTTTTAGATTTCTTTTCTGCAAAAAAAGTTAAACAATAACAACTAATTCTGTTCAAACTATTTGTGGTTTGGGGTGTACTCAAATGCACTTTTAGATAACAGAGTCTTATGAAAAACATGTCTAATAAAATGGGAATTTAATAGTAAGGAAATATGATTCCATGTATTTGCTGTTGGGTTGCACTTCCGGCAGCAGAGTGTAGATTATTTTCTTCGAAATGTAGATAGAGGAACTTGCTGCGTTATGTGTCAGGTGAAGTTAATGCAATGGTACCTGTGCTGAAGTCATATCCAAATATTTGAAAGGAAAATGAAAGTGTTTCAATATTTGTATGAATGAATTCAATGTGTTTGTTGCCTGCACATGACTACAATCATCTTTTGACTAGCAACTGTTCGATTCTGGTGGAACATTGAATTATCTGGGCTGTTAGGTTTTTGATTTGGGGTATTGGGTTTTTATTTTTATTGGCTTTCTTGTTTGTAGATTTTTATTTGGGGTTGCTTAGATTCTTAAATAGTAGATTTCTGATTTGGGGTTTTGAGTTTTTTGATTTTATTGGCTTTTTTGTTTGTGGATTTTATTTGGAGTTTCTTAGATTTTTGAATTGGACATTTCTGTTTTGGAGTTTTGGGTTTTCTTGTTTGTGGATCTTTATTTGGGGTTGCTTAGATTTGAGATTTGGATTATGAATTTTGATATCAGTTTTTTATTTCCTTTATTTTAAGTTTGAATATGTTATGTTGAGGTCAACGTCAACGTCCACCCTCGCTCCTGAGCAGTCATAATTGTGGTTGAGCCCTGACCCTCATCATAAAACCATTCTTCTGTCCTTTCGCATCACCAATTGGTTTTGGGATTAGTGGTAACTCAATGGGGTGTAAGATCCTACAAGTGGTATCAGAGCCTGGTAGGTCGAGTGTTCGAGTCAAGGGATACGCGTTTTGCGAGTTGCGCGAGTTGCGCAGCAGGAGTCGCGACGGGTGTGCCGTTGAGGGAGGGATTGTTGATGTCAACATCAACGTCCACCCTCGCTCCTAAGTGGTCATAATTGTGGTTGAACCCGAGAAACTGAACAAGAAATGCTCATCGAGTCCCATGTGTGTGATGTTTACATTGACTGAATGCTTGGGCAAATGAGCCTACATGGTGGCATGCTTGGGCAAGAGCCCAATGGGACTGCTACCTTTCTCATTCCAACCATAGTTTTGGAATGCCCAATGTTTCAAATCTTTTAAATCATAAAAAGAGTATAAAAGTATCACTCAACCTACACCATGTTGCTCAAAATGTCATAAATTATATAAAGAAAAATGTTTGGATGTGAAGTAGACAAATGTTTTTCCTACTTATTAGCTGCCTGTGACGGCAATAATTTGGGACACGGAAACCAGACAAGTCTCGTATGGGTCCAAAGAGATTTCTAAACCGGAAAATCTATTTGTCCCGGGTTCTGTCCAGAACCCGGGACAAGTAGCAGGACTCTTTCTAAACATGTGCAATTTTTGCATACAAGAAGAACCAAAAGGAACAACTTTTCTCTTTGAAAGATGACTTGGTGTGATTCACATTGACAAAAAAGTAGGCTCTAATTTAATTTATGACTAAGTGCTAGACAACTCACCTCACCAAGACACTTGTCAGAGGTTATGTCCTTGCCATCCAATCATCAAATAAAAAATTTTCTAATTATTTTTATTATATAGGTGATTTATACTGATTATACATTTTTTTTTTCCTTCTTTAAGAATAAGGTGAAAAGCTAAATTAGGTTTCTGTGGGGAAAATGTCAAGACGCCAAGGTTATGTTAACTCCAGCAGTAATGTTAGATCTTATATTCACTTCGGTTACGTGCATTCCGGCTCGGATGCTGATGCGCTAGCCAAGACCAATATTATCGTCTTGGTCAGCCTCGGCCTAAGACCGCCACGATCTCGGCTGTGTGCCCTAGCCTCAGTCGCGCATCTCGGCTGCAGTTGTACGATGAACCACCAACCGAGATAGACATCGACATCCATCTCCCACCTCCAAACACGTGGCAGGATATGAGCACGCGCTAATGGGACAGATACAACATCATAGCCGTCTAGAATCCTCATCAAATCTCTGACAAAACAGCATCCAGTGGCAACAGCCATATCAGGGCGAGGCCCAAGAAAGGTTCCGATGGGACCTTTGCCGCCAATAAGTCAAGACAACATTAGGCCCAATGTGACTGACATTTAATGCAGTATGGGCTGATCGGACCATCATTTAATGCAATGTGGGCTATGATGGATCCTCATTTATTACTTTGTGAGCTGATGAGACCTTAGCAGTCAGATCATCAGGCCCACTACCAAATATCTAGAGACTCTCCTCCTATATAACATGGTCCTGTTCCAGCCCAGGTACGCAGACAAAAACGCATACATGCACTCTTGCTCTGCCTCTCTCTTCTTCTTCAACCTCAGTTCAGTCCCTGTACTAACTCAGGCATCGGAGAGCCCTGCGCTGCCCACAGCCAGGGTCCTCGACTGTTCTTCCTCCCCTTTCAGGTCCTTGAAGCGGCTGGCTTTCCACAGTCATTTGAATAAAACCTATAAGGCTCCCCTTGATCTTGTGAGTTATATTTTTTGCACTTACAATTGGCGCCGTATGTGGGAACGATTGTTAAAGTTTTCCCTAAACACCATGACTAAGAAAGCTACGAAGGGCGGAGAAACATCCAAAACACACCGTGCGGAGTCCGTTGCAGATGACTTCGATGAACGCCTTTTCATCCCGAGCAATGTTCAGGAGCGCCAGCTTCGTTCGGAACCGCTCTCAAGGGCAGTAACGGCACATCTCCAGCAAGGAGATTCTCGCCTGCAGCTTGGAAAGAAAGATCCTCTACCGGATGGAACTCAACAAGGTAAGTCCCCAGTGGTAGATGGGCCACGTCTGCCCGATCATCAGGAGGATGATGAAGACGAAGATTATAATCCTGGCGAAGACTTCAATTCCACCCTTGAAGAGATTCGAGCACAGAATGTCACTATCCAAGAGAAAAATGCCTTGATCTATCGGCTCCAGCAGCAGCTGAAGGAAAGAGCAGCAGGCTCGATCAGGCAACATTCACGGCAATGTGACGAGGAAGGGGCTTCTCATAGGAAGCGGATTACTCCTCCCAGAAGAGACCTGAGAGCCCATTTGAACGAGAAGAGGCGTAGTTGAACTCATGATGAAGGCTCAAGCAATAGTCGCAGCCATTCGAAGAGGAAATCGGAGACCAAGCCAGAAGCCAGATATGACACCCAGGACTGGCTCGACAAGCGCATTCAGCAGGCAGTTCAGCATAATCTGGAAATAGTCGGTCTCACCCGAGACCAGCGAGATGTTTGCCCATCTATTGATCTCGGCGCGTCTCCTTTTTCTCGCGCCATCAAAGATTTTCCCCTCCCAAAGAAGTTTACTGTCCCGAGGTTCGTCACTTACGGCGGGACCTCGGATCCGGCTGCGCACCTCCGACACTTCTCTCAGAGGATGTCTGTTTGGGGAGACGAAGGTCATCTGAATTACAGAGTTTTTTCCTCCAGTCTGGGTGAACTCCCCCTGAAATGGTTCTGCGGACTCCGAGAGAGATCCATCTCGAGTTGGCAAGAGCTGCAGCATTCCTTGATGAAGAAATTCTAGGCCTATAGAGTAATGCCTAAAACTGATGCGGATTTAATGTTCCTGAAAATTCAACGAGAGGAGAATATCACCCAGTTCGCCAAGCGATTCTAGACGATCTACAGCCAGATTGACAACTTCAGAGATGAAGTAGCAATTTTTGCGTTCCAGAATGCTCTATTACCGGATAATGATCTTCGTAAAAATCTGGCCGGAAACCCTGTGACCTCTATAACAGCACTAATGGCCCGGGTAAACCGTTTTGTTGCTCAAGAAGAAAACTAGGTCCGAGCTCGGGAAAGCTTCGATGTTGGACAGAGGGATCGAGGTGGCAAACCTTCAAAGAAGGACAGGGGATCATCTCGGAGAGAAGAGTCAAACCGACGTTGGGCTCCCACCAGCTCGGCGAAGGCTCCAGCATCCACATCGAAAGGTAGCAAGAGACCCATGCCATCTTTCGACCCTTATAAAGCTGTCAATACCATCTTCAAAGAGCCTATTCATAAGATAATGAATAAAATCAAGTCAAAGCCGTACTTCAGCTGGTCGCAGCCCATGAGGAGCGACCCATCTGCCCGCGATCAGAGAAGATTCTGTGCTTATCATAAACAAAGCGGCCACAAAATTGAAGAATGCAGAATCCTGAGGTCGCATCTAGAGAAGCTCGTCCAAGACGGGCTTCTGAAGGATTATATCAAAGCAGGTGCCAGAAATGACAGCCGAGCTCTGCGCTAAGATGAAAATGGCCAGGACAATGACGAGTCCGAAAGGCTTATCAGTGTCATCCACCTAGCTCCTCCTCCCAAGGGGAGTAACCAAGCTCGTGCCGAAGCAAGGCATACCTCCCACGGTAAACAAGTGATGACGGCCGAGCTCGAACCAGCTGCAAAGAGGGCTCGGAGAGAACGGCCAAAGATATGGTTCTCAGATGGAGATTCGGAAGGTGTCCAGCTCCCCCACAATGACCTGCTCATCATCACTCTGAAGCTAAAAAACTGCAAGGTCCAGAGGATCCTCGTCGACCCCGGCAGTTCATCCAAGGTCCTCTACTTCGATTGTTTCAAAAAGATGGGCCTTTCAGAGGAAGACCTGCAGGAAGCCCGAACTCCTCTCATAGGCTTCAGCGCCAAACCAGTGTTCCCCAAAAGGATGGTGACCCTCAAAGTTCAAGTCGAAGGAGCATCCCTGATGACAGACTTTCTGGTGGTTGATGCGCCATCCCCCTATAACGCCATAATGGGCAGGACATGGCTCCATGGTATGGAAGCGGTGCCCTCTACTTGCCACCAGAAGTTTAAGTTCCCGTTGGAAGATAAAAATGGAAAAATGGAGATAGTCACAGTCAAGGGAGACTAACAAATGGCCAAGCAATGCTTGATGGCCGTGGTGCGTGGAGAGCAAGAGCCCAAGCAAGTCAACATGGCAGAATTGGAGAAAAAGTTAGATGAGGTCGGCCAGGATCCAGGGAACAAGAGCGTGGAAGATTTGACAAAGATCAGAATCGACCCACGTGATCCAGACAGATTCTTCCTGCTTGGGAGCCAGCTTGCTGAGCCAGAGAGGTCAAATCTTGTTGAATTCTTGATGTTGAATAGAGAAGGCTTCGCCTGGACGCCCGACAAGATGCTTGGCATTGACCCTGAGGTCATGTGCCACAAGCTAAATGTGGATCCCAATCACAAGCCAGTCATACAAAAGGCTCGCAGGTCTGGGGTACCGCAAACAAAGGCCGTGATTGAAGAAGTGGACAAGCTGCTGGAAGCCGAAGTGATCAGAGAAGTCCAATACCCAGTCTGGTTGGCCAACACAGTGGTGGTCAAGAAGAAAATCGGCAAGTGGAGAGTGTGCGTCGACTTCACCAACCTCAACAAAGCCTGCCCTAAGGACAGCTTCCCACTCCCCAAAATTGATTGGATGATCGACGTCACTGTTGGTCATGATAGGATGAGTTTTCTCGACGCATATCGGGGGTATCAACAAATACCACTGTACGGGCCGGACGAAGAAAAGACCACATTCATAACACCTAGAGGCACTTACTGTTACAAAGTGATGTCATTTGGGTTAAAGAACACAGGAGCAACTTATCAGCGGCTCGTCACCAAAATGTTCTAGGCGTAGCTCGGCAAGATCGTTGAAGTGTACATCAACGATATGGTCGTCAAATCCAGGTAGTCCCAGAACCATTTAGCATATTTGACCTAAGTCTTTGACATTCTGAAGTAGTTCAAGCTTAAGCTAAACGCCTCCAAGTGTGCATTCGGTGTCGGTTCCGGCAAGTTCCTTGGAAGCTTAGTCACACGAAGAGGAATCGAGGCCAATCCAGATCAAATATCAGCCATCCTCAGAGTGCAGAGTCCCACCACTGCAAAGGAAGTCCAGAAGCTCACCGGCATGGCTGCCGCGCTAAATCGTTTCATCAGCAGATCCTCAGATAAGTGCCGGCCCTTCTTTTAACTTCTAAGAAAAAAATTCCAATGGACTCCAGAGTGTGACCAAGCTTTAAAAGCACCCAAAACCTATCTCTCTTCACCCCCCTTACTTTCAACTCCAAAACAAGGAGAAACACTGTACTTGTATTTGGCGGTCTCAGATCATGCGGTAAGCTCAATCCTCATCTGGGAGGAAGATAAGCTTCACAAGCCAATCTATTATACGAGCAAAACCCTCCTTGATGCCGAGACCCGATATTTGCAATTGGAGAAGCTGGCGTTGGCGCTTGTCAGTGCCTCTCATAAGCTCTCCCATTATTTTCAAACTCATGCCATAGTGGTTATTACGGACCATCCACTAAAATCTATCTAAAAGAAAAACTGACTTTTCAGGAAGAATTTCCAGATGGGCCATTGAATTGGGACAGTATGATATTCAATACCAACCCAGGACGGCGGTTAAAGCCCAAATTGTGGCAGATTTCATCGTGGAGTTCGTCTCTCCAAGTTCAGCACCAACCCAACCCGGCACCGAACTAAGGGGCAGATGACTTGAGGAAGCACTCACAGAGACTGATGAACAATCTCAGAATCAATTCCTTGCCTCGGTTTGGAAAGTCTTCGTCGACGGATCCTCGACATCCAGAAGAGCTGGAGCTGGTGTCGTCCTCCAGTCTCCAGAGGGACTGGTCATCGAGTAGGCTTTAACCCTGGATTTCAAGGCGTCAAATAACGAAGCTGAGTATCAAGCCCTAATAGCAGGACTAAACAGCGCCAAAATCCTCGGAGCTCAACAGCTAGTAGTCTTCAGCGACTTACAGCTGGTGACAAACCAGCTGATTGGAGACTACCAAGCTCGTGAAGACAGGATGGTTGCTTACCTGGCCCTTGCAAAAAAGCTCCTCTCTCAGTTCCAAGGCGACGTGGGACCCTGTGTACTCTGTCCACTCCGGCGCCGACTCCCAGTTCCCCGAGACGCACAAGAGGTCGTCCCCGACATATTTATTTGAGTCTTTAAGCGCCGCAACGAATCTCTCTCAGCGAGGCTTAACTCGGAGGTAATAATTACCCTCCTGGGACTTGCAGATGTCATACACATCCTCGATGTCATGAACGCCGAGGTCAATGTCTAACTTCTTATTAATCACAGCCGTGCCCATGTTAATCTTATAACCATTGGGCATTAGCTGGTAGGGACTAATGGACCAGGCACTAAGGTAGGCCCTAAGTAGAGGGTCTAAAGGGAACCTAACTCCCCCCTCGATGACGGCTATCAGTGGGATGGGTATCCAGCCATCCGAATACGAGCGGAGTGCGTAATCCGCAGGGTCCATCCGCCTAACTAGGACATCGTCCGGTATATCGTATGCCCTTTTTAGCCCTTCTATGGCCGCAGGGTTTTCCAACCAATGGCTGTAAACTCCCATCTCTAAAGGCAAAGAAAGAAGAAACCCCCCAAAGAAAAAGCCCTAGAGGAAAGCAGAGCTTAGCCAAACGGAACCGAACTTACATATAAGAATTTGATTTGAGCCAGGAATCAATCTCTACTCAGGGCCTCTCCCGCGCGTCGCTGCAACTTCTTCTGCTCTGAAAGGCTCTGGAAGGTCTCCTTCAAAAGCGAGAAATAAAGAAGAAGAAGAAGAAGATGCAGCTATTTATAGAAAAGGAAGCGTCACCTCAAGGTGCCATTTTGAAATTCGAAAATGTCGCATTAAAAGGTTGCACACGCCTCCTACTTGACGGCACAGTCAACCAGATGGTGACATGTGTCATCACTGGTTCGTTTTTCGCAATGATTAAGGCATGGTATTTATTACCTCAGGTAGACAGAAGGAAATCAGATGAGGACCAAACGTCAGCAGCTATAATGAAGGTGAAGATCTTTGGCAAATTCTCATCGTTATAGCTTCCGACCTCAAAGAGTCTGGGACTCTAAAAAGTCAGAAGCTAGGGGGCAATTGTGTGGGGAAAGTGTCAAGACGCCAAGGTTATGTTAACTCCAGCAGTAATGTCAGATCTTATATTCACTTCGGCTACGTGCATTTCGGCTCGGATGTTGATGCGCTAGCCGAGACCAATATTATCGTCTCGGTCAGCCCCGGCCTAAGACCGCCACGATCTCGGCCGTGTGCCTTGGCCTCAGTCGCGCATCTCGGCTGCAGCTGTATGATGAATCGCCAACCGAGATAGACACTGACAGCCATCTCCCACCTCCAAACACGTGGCAGGATACGAGCACGCGCTAATGGGACATATACATCATCCCAGCCGTCCAGAAACCTCATCAAATCTCAAACAAAACGACATCCAGTAGCTACAGCCATATCAGGGCGATGCCTAAGAAAGGGTTCGATGGGACCTTTGCCGCTAATAAGTCAAGACAACATCAGGCCCAATGTGACTGACATTTAATGCAGTATGGGCTGATCGGACCATCGTTTAATGCAATATGGGCTATGATGGATCCTCATTTATTACTTTGTGGGTTGATGAGACCTTAGCAGTCAGATCATCAGGCCCACTACCAAATATCTAGAGACTCTCCTCCTATATTACATGGACTTGTTCCAACCCAGTTACGCAGACAAAAACGCATACATGCACTCTTACTCTGTCTCTCTCTTCTTCTTCAACCTCAGCTCAGTCCCTGTACTAACTCAGGCATCCGAGAGCCCTGCGTTGCCCACAACTAGGGTCCTCTAACTGTTCTTCCTCCCCTTTCAGGTCCTCGAAGCGGCTGGCTTTCCACAATCATTTGGATAAGTCATGTGAGGCTCCCCTTAATCTTGTGGGTTATATTTTTTGCACTTACAAGGTGTAACAGGAAATCGCAAGCAGGACAAAAAATTATGTCCGAGTTCAGATGATGGGCATAAAAAAACCAACCCAAATACCGCCTAATTCACATAAGACCCAGATCATTCTCAGATTGCTTGGCCCATGAACATCCATGAGTAAAATACTATGAAATGTTGTATAAATGTTATAACATTCTCACCTTCTTTGATATTTAAAATGTTGTACAAACTTTGTCGAACTCAATTATATATTTCTGTATGAAAGGAGATGGTTGCAGTCTTCTTCTCGCATGGAGATAAGAAGGAATGGATACTAAGATGCTTGCATAGAATTCATGCTGCATCCTTTCCTTAGCTAGGATTTATTTAACAACACATTTATATCATGAGATTGGGTTATTTTTTTTATTTTTTTATAGTTTTTGTGCCGGTATATTGGTTTGTTATTGAGATGCTTGACAGACGTGGTGGGAAGGGACTATATCTTGAGTTTTGTGTCTCTATTTTCGTTATGTTTGTAGTTTTTTCCCAGTGTGTTAAAACTTTCAACGTCCATAAGCTGTTGGATTAGACTTTTGCTTCATTGCTTTCTCAAGTTCTTGATTCTGTTGGTGGTTACTTCATGTTATTATATTGGAGGTGAGTTTCATATTTCTTGTTCATAATTTCGTAAAGATGCGAAAGATATTGTTTTTTTTTTTTTTTTGTTCTCTTTGATTTGAAGTATATTAGCGAACCACAGTTACTATGCCATATCTCAGGAACCCTCTACTCATTTGGTACACTTCATGAGGTACAATATTGAAGTTAGTGATAGTTGCTTTGCTATTTTTTTTTCTTTGCTTTTCTTTTTGTTTCTTAATAAATTCAGTCTACAAGATGTTTTGTGTTCCTAGATTAAATATTGTCATTACATCGTGTTCTTATTTCTAAATCTGTATTATCAACTTTTCTTTACCTCTTAATACTGCTGTCCTTGTAAACGCCACCTGCTGCACCCTTTTCTTAGCCATAGATACTAAAGACATAAGCCCTCTCACTTCTTTCACACATTTATTGTGATTCCTTGTTGACCAATGTGGTTTTTGAGTCCTTTCCATAATCTTCTTTAGTATGTTAGATCATACACATATATAAATGAATTATACATTCACATACCTCTACAAGGATGTAATTAATTATAAGGTGGTGTTGTCTTACAGGGAGATAACTTGAGGCCGCAGACCCTTCATCAAATTAACCAGATTCTCACCATGCTCTAGGCTGGTCGTTGCTTCTTAGCCATAGCTGATCAATATTTCCACAGGCTCCAAGCCCTCAGTTCTCTGTGGTTGGCTAGTCCAAGACAAGAATAACAATATTGCTCATTTGAATGAAATGGATACCATCATCTCAACACCTTCCTTCATTCTATTTTTATTTTATTTAATTACATGTAGTAAGGGCCCTGCCCTTTAGTAGAAATTTGTACAGATGAATGGTCAGTTTAACTGCTACAGAAGATTGTTGAAAGATGGCCTCATGTTCCTCTGTCTGGAGTCCTTTTTATTGCTTGCCTTTTGATGTATTGGATTCAAGAGTATTCTCTTGGAACTAACTCATTTTAGCATTAGACTAGACCGCAAAGGAAGGACGGTGTTGAAGTCAAAAACCCAAGTGGCTTCTATTCTGGGACTCGACTTTTTTGGTGTACCTGACCAAGGTGGCAAACAAGACTCTAGATGCTATCCTTGGCTGGTTCTAGTAGGATAGTACTGCTTCCTTTCTTTTCTTCTTTTTGTTACTGAACTTAAAAAAAATTTAGTACTTTGACTAGTGTTGAGGGCGTTATTAATTATTGTTGCTTGATGGTCTCTCAGAAAAGGCCATTGAAGGATCTCTTTCTAATTTTTTCTAGCCGTTTTGTTACCTGCTTGGGTCAAATGCTGATGGAGGCATAAAAAAGACGATATTAGGTGTGTCCGTGAATATTAATATTATATGGGACCTATTGAAACGATCTCATGAAGTGTTCAGAGAAAGAATAAAAGAGAGCTTGTTTTTCTCTGTGTTCCCATTTTCACTTTACTCATAGGTATCCAAACACATACAAAGTATTTTAGATTTCACTTGACACAAAGGAACCAACCAAAGTGAAGTGAAGTTAATTTAATTTAATTTTAGATTTGAGGCAATTTTGGTTTATCTGTCTTTCTTTTGTGTTTGATCTAAAAAAAAGAAAAGATTTTGACGATATGGAACGGCTCATGAATCACGATTTGCGAATTCCTTATGTTCTGTGAAAACTCGAACAATATCATGAAATCGTTGATGTTTGAATGTTTGTAATTTCGCATTTCTTGGAAAAGAGATTCTCGTCTTTAAAATGCTGCGTATTTTTAGTACAAGGATACATTACATATATGACGTTCTTTCGTGATTTATTAGGTTGTAGAAGGGAAAAGATTACATATTTCCTCTCTGTTGGCTGATTGGAAGCTTCTTATCTGAATTTATTCGGTTGCAGAATTCAGATCTGCAAAAATCACATTCCTTTTGTTTTACCTGTTTCTAAAATCCTGTTTGGGGACCTATAACTGGAAATTTTATGGTCGGCTTTTCATTATGGAAGTGTGGAAATGGAAATTGGACGCAAATTATAAAGGATTTGCTATCCCATCAGTGGCACAGGGTTCTTTGAAAAGAAGATTTTTTTTTTTTTTTTTTTAGAAGTTTGTAAATTAATGACCTTTGTGCAAGTATATGCACGCAGTAATTTTTTGTTATTTTTTTTTCTACTGAAACAAATTTTTTTTTTTTTTACTACAAGAAGATATTTCTATTTTGGTGTACTTATTTTTGGGGGAAAAGCACAAAGATATTTTCCTTAAAAAACACGTGGAAACTTTCTAAACCTCTCAATTAATTGGGAATTAGGGGGGTGATAAGTGATAACTAATGAAGATTCTTATAAGGAAAGCATTGTGATGTGAAATTCCAAACAAAAAGGGGCTGAAAGTAAATTACATGGTAATAGATGTAAACAATCAAAACATGGACTGCCATGCTTTTGTAAGTTCTAGGTATCCTCTCTCACTGGGAACTTGAAGAATCTGGTTTCTACAGAAATTGAGAGATTTGAGCATCGAAATTGCATTCTGATTAGGACCGGTCCTCTTTGTTATATAGATTATTTAATTTCGCATTATATTCCACTAAAAGGAATTATTCTAATTTATCAAACAGGGAATTAATTTCTAGAATTCAGGTTAGATTGAATTCTCAGGAATGAAATTGCAGGATGAAACAAACATGGAATTTGAATCATCTTATTTTGGCCCTACTTGAATTCGTTAAAAAAAATATAAAAAAAAGGGATTAGTTTTTAAGATCTAATTTAAAATCGAATTTCGTAAGTTATTAAGAGATGTTTTATTTAATTGGAAAGTCATCCACGTCAACCTCTCTGCATGTGTACCTCATAAGATCAAGTTGATTGTTTTTTTTTATTTTTCACATAACAAGGTAATATATTGCCCTATTACATACAAGAATATCAAAATACAAGATGAGGCATTGATTTTTGTTAACTATTATCAGACCATCAAAGCTCTAATAAAAAGAGCACCTCGCACCTCATACTAAAAGTTGGAAAAAGGCTGGATCTGTATTCTTATTTGCAAACAAGGGAGCAACAAATACATCATCTTCATAGAGAAAGGTAATTTTTTCTCCTACTTCATACAAGAATATCAAAATAGATGGAATACAAGGTGAGCCGTTGATTTTTTATTCTTCTAATTTCAAGATCTACTATCCTTTGTTGTATCTTTCTTACTCTATATTTTTTAAATTTTCATTCCATGCTTAATTAGAGACCCAAGCATGAAGGCCCACTAATTTGTATTTTGAAATTCTTTTTTTAATATATTTTTCCTTCTAAACAAAAACAAATTTCTAATCAACGAAAATTAACATAAAAAGAAAATTTAATGCCCATATCAGAAAAAAAAAAAAGAGGAGAAAAAACGAACTTAGGTCAAACAAAAAAAATTAATAATAAAATAAACTATATATTACACAATAATATAGTTGCCTTACAAGACCTCTTAACTGTAGGTCCCACTTGATGGCACATCTATCCATATATGTGCATGTTATGACTGACCTACTTTAATTGGGCCCTACTTGGATCCATGATTTAAAGACCCCCTGAGCAATAGATCAATGTATCATCAAATGGGACTCACAGGTGATCCAATTGAACCGATGATGCGGCTTCAATATATGCATGTACCATCACAAGTAAGTAAACAACAAAGAATGGCAATGATTGTCCATGGCAAATAGAGATTACTACTATATGAGACCATTTTTATAATAAACTAGGGTGGCCCAATGTTTTTCTAAATTTTCAAAATTTATTAGCATATTTGATATCCCAAAAAATGCATCTAAGGAACCACACCATAGAACTAACTCAATGGGGCCTAATTAAGATATAGTCCAAAACTACGTATCTATCTTAAAAAAAAAAAAAAAAAAAATCCAGAACTTCCTCAACCGCATAATAGACCACACAATTGTCTGCCTATCACCTATTTCTTTCTTCTTTAACTCTTTCTGGGAAAGAATGTCAGCAAATAATGGACCCATCGGCCACAAGCAACTCCTGAATCAGCAAGAAATCGAACTGTGTGCTCTTTCCAGAACCTGTCTCCCCGAGCAACATCATTACCTGTGTGCATTTTTTTCATAAGAAAAGTGCAACATGATTCAAACTAACATGTGAAATCAGATGAATGGATAGTAAGGGTGCCTCTGGGTTACTCCAAATCACAAAAAAAACTTGAATATTTGGCTGAATGGATGATTATCCTTCCACCATTTGTCCATGGAAAATCACAAATCAGAGATCACACCCAGAAATATAAATGCTTTAAATCATTATTACCACCAATCTCATCCTAATGTGGGGCAAAAGAAATATACATTCTTTAAATCATTATTACCACCAATCTCATCATTGTTACTCTGTCTCTGTTTGTTTTTTTTTTTTTTTTTTTTTTTTTTTCTTTTAACCATTCAGAAAAAAAATAGAGAGACAGAGAAACAATACCCAACCAATTGAATTTGTTATGTATATGTTCTTTTTTTTTTTTTTAATGTGAATTAGAGGAGTATCATTTTTATTGAAGGTCAATTTGTGAGGTCTATGATCATTTGATCTTTATCAAACAATTCATGGGTCCCAGCCCGCATTATATGGTTTAATGGATGGTTAGAATAGAGATGGTGGGCCATATTCATCTAGGCCCCACTTAAATAGGTTCGGTCAATTTGTGAGGTCTACGATCATTTGATCCTTAGATATTTATCAAATAGGCCATGGGTCCCAACCCGCATCATATGGTTTTATGGACGGTTAGAATAGAGATGGTGGACCCCATTCATCATGGTCCTACTTAAATAGGTTTAGTCAATTTGTGAGGTCTATGATCATTTCATCCTTTGATCTTTATCAAGCAATTCATGGGTCCTAGCCCGCATCATATGAGTTTATGGACGGTTAGAATAGAGATGGTGGACCTAATTCATCCGGATCTCACTTAAACAGTTTTGGTTAATTTCTGAGGTCTATGATCATTTGATCATTTGAACTTTATCAAGCAATTCATGGGCCTGTGAACATCCATCCTTGTGGGCTTTCAATTTCAAATTTGACCATTTCGGCTATTCAATTTAAAAACCACACTTGGGCAATAGGGGATTTATCCCGCTCTCCATTAAGAAATTTGGTACTGGGAATAACTGTAAGCCTTTAGTGAATATTGCAAACCCAAGCCTTATATTAGGTCCAATAATTTATATTTTGAAATTCTTTATTTAATGTATTTTTCATTTGAAAGAACAACACATTTGATTGAGCTATCTTAAAAAAGAAGCTTCACTTGGGAAAATTTTTAAAAAAACAAAAACTATTTTGACATATGGACCGGGGCCTAGAGTAAACAAATTTCAACTGCAGTTAGGAGTTTAGGAAGAAAATTACGCGTAACCTTTTTTTTTTAAGGATGACATTGATGTTATAAAGCCTTTTAATTGTGGTATGTAACTCAATGACCCTATTATCCGAGTATAATTTATTTTTGTTTGTCCATTTGGTGGTTCGTGGTCTGTGCATAGCACAGGGTTTTGCTAGTAGCACCCTACATGGAAGTAAGTAAAGCCAACTTAGCATGTGTTCCCATTTTGAAACCTAATGGACCAAGGTCTCTAACTCAGAGTACATTGGTAAAATTATCCAAAGAATAGGTGGGTTAATGGCAAGTGCAGGTTAATGAGGGCAGCTAGTAACCTAGAAGAAAGAAAAGGGAATTGGCTGTTTCTTTTGATAGTGGAATTTTTTCCATTTATTTGCTGTGTGGGGGGTTTTTATAGACACCGAGATCTTCTCAGCTCAGCTCGGTGACAGTACCAGCTAGTCCTCTCAGCTCGGTAGCAGTACCAGCGAGGCAACTCATAGTACTAGATTCCTCCACTTCGGCCAGGCACTTCACCTCGGCAAGTGCTTCACTTCGGCAGCAGTGCCAGAGACTTCACTTCGGCAGCAGTGCCAGGGACTCCACTTCGGCAGCAGTGCCAGGGACTCCACTTCGGCAGCAGTGCCAGACATTCCGTCTCGGCAGCAGTGCCATATCGCTCATGAAACAAGTACAGCCAGCCTTATCTCTATGGAGACTCAACCACGTTACAGAACGTGTTGAGTAATGATGATAGGCATCGGGCAGAGAGTTGTCAGTGGGTGGTTGCGCCCATGTTAAGCCACCAGTGTCAGAACCGCCCATGCCACCGATGGGACTCCCCATCACTAAAGTCAGAAGACTCCAACTATAAATACAAGGAGTAAACTCCAAAACAGGGGGGCGAAGGTTCACACTCAGTCTCTCTCTCTCTTCCTTCCTCCATCCTTTGCTTAGTTACAGAACTAACTTAGGCATCGGAGAGCCTTGCGCTGACTGCAGCCATGGTCGTCTGACCGTCTCTTCTCTCCCCCTTGCAGGTTCTCCGGTGTGTAATCTTCCCCAAAAGAGGTTCATTATCCACCTGGGTGGGGGTGAGGTTTTTTGCACTTACAATTGGCGCCGTCTATGGGAAACGATACAAAAACGCCATGCCTCCAAAAGCTAAGAAGGGCAGAGAATCATCAAAGGTCTTACCACCATCGTTGGTATCACTGCCACCGGTACTGCAAGAGCAGCCGCCGGCCCATTGCAAGAAGAGATTCAGAAGAGGGCCTGGTCCAGCGAACTTCGAGGGGCCTGTTACTCAGTTAGGTTCGTCTCCAAAGGGGGTGACAATATCTTCCCGCCAAAACGACCTTCAACTGGAGCGCCCCCGGTGGGACAAGACTCCAGTGCAGGCCGGGTCTCCTCAATCGCACCAGCGGATTGATGGTGAAGACGATGAAAACGACTCTCTCGCGGATATTAGGGCCCAAGACCTCATTATCCAAAAGAAGGACGAGTTGATTCGTCAACTCCAGCGACAGCTGCGAGAAAGGGGGGCAACCCCTGTTTCTCCCCCTAGACGCAACCGAGCTCACGACAAAGGCTCGAGTAGCAGCCGCTCGGACGACAGCACGAAGAGGTTGCGACAGAAGCCGAAGGACGAGGACAACCTCAAAGAACGGCTTAACCAGCAAATTGAGCAAATGGTCCAGCGGAACATGGAGGTGGTCGGCTTCACCCGAGGTCGGCTAGACGCTTTCAACGCTAAAGATTTCGGCACATCTCCTTTCTCTTGGGAGATCAGAAATTCCCATCTCCCTGAAAGGTTTAGTGTCCCGAAGTTCATCCTTTACGACGAGACCTCGGACCTTGCAGCACATCTCCGACACTTCACTCAGCGCATGTCGATATGGGGCGATATCGGTCACCTAAACTGTAGAGTCTTCTCTTCCAGTTTAGGAGACCTCCCCTTAAAGTGGTTCTGCGCGCTTCCAGAGGGATCAATTTCGAGTTGGCGGCAGCTCCGGAATTCCTTCGTAGAGAGGTTCCAGGTCCACACGGTCATCCCAAAGACCAACGCTGACCTCTTGACAATCAGAATGAGGTGGACCGAGACCACCACGCAGTTCATCAAAAGATTTTGGACCACTTACATCCAGATCGAGGACGCCAATGATGAAGTGGCCATCATGTGCTTCAGGCAGGCCCTACTTCCAGGCAACAAACTGCGCAAGCACTTAGTCCGGTTCCCCGTGGTCACTGTGAAGGCACTAATGGCCGGGATAAGTCAGTTCGTTGAACAAGAAGTAGATGAGGCCCGAGCACGACAGCGCCAAAACGATGAGGATCAGGATAGTGATGAGTCAGAGGGCTACCGAACTGGGGGGCATGATAGCGATGAATCAGAGGACTACAAAACTGGGGAGGAGTAAGCATCGCAGCAAAATTTCCGAAGTCCTGGAGCACGGACCTTGGCTACCAAGCTCGGCGTGAAAGGACAACGACCATCTTCACTCGTGTAAAACAACCCCCTTCTCAGTTACCGCCCTCGAATTTCGCCAGGTACTCGAGCTCGGCAAAACACCTTATTGCGGAACTCGGCGGCTCCAGCTTGACTACCATCTTTCAGGCTCGGTAAGAGTACGAGCCCGTATATAAGGAGCTCGGGGCCTCGGTGATAGCACCAGCCACGATGCCTCCGGCTCGGTAAGAGTACCAGCCCGTATATAAGGAGCTCGGGGCCTCGGTGATAGCACCAGCCACGATGCCTCCGGCTCGGTAAGAGTACCAGCCCCTGCATAAGGAGCATGGGGCCTCGGTGATAGCACCAGCCACGATGCCTCCGGCTCGGTAAGAGTACCAGCCCCTACATTAGGAGCTCGGGGCCTCGGTGATAGCACCAGCCTCAGCTCGGACGCTTCATGCTTTCGAAAAAGATCAGCTACGACTGTGGCCTCGATGATAGCACCAGCCTCTGCTCGGCCAGCTTTGATCACAGCACCAGCCTCCGTTCGGATGCCTTCGATCATGTAAGCTATGACCGCGGCCTCGGTGACAGCACCAGCCTCAGCTCGACCAACTTCGATCGCAGCTCCGGTAGGCCTCGGAGATAGTACCTGTGTGGGATTTTTCCTAATCTTGGTAGTTCTCCCACCTCGGCCAGGCTTTCCAGCCACGACCTGCAGCGCCTGACCTCGGTCATGGCCTCAGCACATCTCAGCTTGTTCAGAGACCTGCAGCTCTACTTAGCTCAGCTCGTTCAGAGACCTACAGCTCTGCTCAGCCTCTGCTCTACTCAGTATCAGCTCGGTCATGTACCTGCAGCTCTGCTCAGTCTCAGCTCTGCAGTCCCAGCTCGGTCAATGACCTGCAGCTCTCCTAACATGGTACGTAGCTTCCGACTTCAAAAAGTTGGGGAACTCCAAGAAGTCAGAAGCTGGGGGGGCAATTGTGTGGGGGGTTTTTACAGACACCGAGATCTTCTCAGTTCAGCTCGGTAACAGTACCAGCTAGCCCTCTCAGCTCGGTAGCAGTACCAGCGAGGCAACTCATAGTACCAGATTCCTCCACCTCGGCCAGGCACTTCACTTCCGCAAGTGCTTCACTTCCGCAGCAGTGCCAGGGACTTCACTTCTGCAGCAGTGCCAGGGACTCCACTTCGGCAGCAGTGCCAGACATTCCGTCTCAGCAGCAGTGCCAGATCGCTCATGAAACAAGTACTTCCAGCCTTACCTCTATGGAGACTCAACCACGTTACAGAACGTGTTGAGTAATGATGATAGGCATCGGGCAAAGAGCTGTCAGTGGGTGGTTGCGCCCATGTCAAGCCACCAGTGTCAGAACCGCCCATGCCACCGATGGGACTCCCCATCACTAAAGTCAGAAGACTCCAACTATAAATACAAGGAGTAAACTCCAAAACAGGGGGGCGAAGGTTCACACTCAGTCTCTCTCTCTCTTCCTTCCTCCATCCTTTGCTTAGTTACAGAACTAACTTAGGCATCGGAGGGCCTTGCGCTGACTGCAGCCATGGTCGTCTGACCGTCTCTTCTCTCCCCCTTGCAGGTTCTCCGGCGTGTAATCTTCTCCAAAAGAGGTTCATTATCCACCCAAGTGGGGGTGAGGTTTTTTGCACTTACATTTGCCGTGGATGTTTTTCCTAATTTTCGGGTTTTATCAAGTTATAAAAAAAAGTCACTGTATCTACTTGGTGTACGATTGTGATTATATTTGAACAATATATGCTATTGTGCCTTGTTTTTTGGAATCTTGGCAATACACAGAGTTGTTTAGTTTGTAGTTTGAGCATCTATACAGGCCATAAAGATACGTGATTTGGATGCATCTGTGATTGAGGCTGGCAAAGAAATGAGAACAATTAACGTTTTCGACTTTGCTGATAATGCCATTTGTTTTCTTTCTATTTATTCAGTACCAAATTATTAATTGTTGTTCGGAGAATCTAGAACCGTTACATTCCCCATAGTCACCCTAACTTGCATGTGATTATATTATTAAAACTTACTAAAACCATATTATATTTTAAGCAAAAAAAAAAAAAACAAAAAAAAAAAACAAAAAAGAAAAACCATATTGCATAATGCTTACACATTAACTACTTGCTCGGACCACAAAATTTACTATTTTTTTTCCTTTTGGTATCCAAACTAAGGGTGCTGGGACCCACTAGAGTAGCATACGCAAGGAGAGAACCACATGTATAGGGAGTGAAACTCACACACACAAGGAGAGAGAACCTACACACAGATGAGTGGGGGGAAGAGGAAGGTCAATCCCTAGTCATCCATGTGAGAGGCAGGGTTGCCAGCTAACTGAACAACACCCAGATCCCATGAAATTTATTCATATTCCCTTGATATTATCATGATGCTTCTACAAGATCAGCATTTTCTTGAATCAAGTTCCAAGTCGCATTGAAGTGTCGCAATTCAATTAAAGTCCCACCAATTGCGAACCTCAACACATACATTCCACCAATCAATGTATGAATCAAGAAGGCATGGCTAGTTGAGTTAATTACCTCCAGGAACTTCATGTTCAGCTCAGTACCATCAGCCTCCACCTTAGGCTTGAGTCTAAAGCACACCAGAGAGAGCCTTTTTGGCACAACCACCTCGAACCTGGGGTTTGCACCCACAAGCCCTTCAAAGTGCTTAGCCATCATGATGCTGACCTGCACGTGTTCCCTCAACCTAGCCACACCGAATCGACGAATCACGACCCATAGCTGCATGGCTCGGAACCGTCAGCTTAGAGCAACCTGCCAATCCTTGTAATTAATCACTCCTTTTGTTTCACTAGCATTGTTTCTTAGAAACTCTGCATTGTTGGACAGTGAGTCCCGCAGTGAGCTGGGGCTTTTGACCCACAAGCAACAACAGTCCATGTTGGTGAGGAGCCATTTGTGTGGGTTAAAGCTAACCGAGTCAACAACTTCGACCCCATCCAAGTAGTGCCTAAACTCAGAACATAAGCAAGCGCTACCAGCATAAGCAGCGTCCAAATGCAGCTAGACACCATATTTCTTTGCCACAAGCCCTAAACCCTCTATGGGGTCCACTACACAGCATCCTGTGGTCCCCACTGTTGCCACATCATCCTTCATGGCATATGGACCACATCCGGTGACATGGCAGCTGATGTGGGGAGTAGGCGGAAATTGGACGGCTTGATTCTGACAATCTTGTACACCTTTTGGAAGGTTGAATGCATTTGATCTTAGGCGTAGACGACCAATTTAGAAATATTTTCCCAACCGATCTTGTTTAGAGCTATGTCTCTAGCTGCCGCCATTGTGCACACTGCCGCTTCGCAAGTGCTTTCGTGCAAGACACCCCCTACCTGTTCAAAGTTAGGAAGAAAATCTTGTAAGTGTAAATGTTTGAGATGAAAGAAGCTCAAAGAATAAGGAGTTGGCAAGTGAGATAATTTGAAAATTCAAGTATGATAGTTGGGCAAATGAGGGTAGTAAGAGGAATGAAGTATTATGGTATAAAAAGATCTCCATTGACTTATAAGTAGATGCAACTCCATTGTGCGTGATGTATCAACGCAAGAAATGTAATAAAATAGTGTTTCAAGAGTGTCAAGTCCTTTCAAACTTTTCTTTGAGCCTTCTAGCAAGTTTTTGTACATCAAGGGATGTTTGTTTGGTGGAATTCAGAGAAGAAATTTATGTTGGGAGCCCCAGTGCGTTTCCCAAATCCTCCTTGGGACTCTAGGGTTAGTAGAATTTGAAAGGTCAAATGGACATTTTGAGAATGTGATGAATTTTGAAATCTCAACAATAAAAGGAGAAACTTCAGGAACTCCCTGGACAACAAGTCAACAACTGACAGTAAAGTAAAAAAATGATCTACATATCAAAATTCCCAAAATTGTCTTGAAAGTAAGCAAAAAAAAATGGGCTTTGCCAATGAGTAAGGCCTGGAATTATGTCATTGCTGATGTCTTAAAGGATGGCTTCTATGGGCTCAAGGAGTAGGGAGTATTGTCTGGAATACACCTACGTAGATTACCTGTTTCTACTTGACTTTGAACTGGGTAATTCTCTATGTTCTTGTAGTAATCAACAATGAAATCTAGAATTGCATGTGATTGAGTTAGAAAGTCATCTGGTTGTAGGGGTTGCATCATCTCAACTACATGATTACTACCTATTACAGACTTTCAAATAACCACTTCTTTCTCACAATTTCACCGTAGATTTCATTAAATGAAATGGATACATTTATAATCAACTATTGAACTAACCTTATCCCAAGGATAAGGATAATCTACTAAGTCCTAGTTGTTGTACCCACACAGACACCGGGGGGGGGGGGGTTTGGTTGTGTGAATCAGTGTTGGTCTTAAAAAATTATATATAAGCACACAATCAACCACACAATCACGACACAAAATTTTTTATGTGGTTCACCCGCAGGCTAGTCCACGGTGTACAAAGAGTGAACTTTCACTATTTTAGCATCACCAACTGCTAGGAGCACCAACCCCTTACAACTTTGTCCGCACCAACGGATGGGAGCACCAGCCCCTACACTCAAGCACCCACTTGAGCGATTACGAGGATATAAAGATTTAATGACACACGCAAGTGCCTTACAATAAAACTCCAGCAACACACACAAGTGTCAAAAATTATCAATCACCAAAATAATCTCACAGAGATCAGTTCTTAATTAAATCTGCCCTGCGACTCTTGTCAACCACAAACACTTATTGCTAGTCACAGCCAAACTGTCACAACCAATCACAGCCAAACCTTACAAATACAACCTCTGTCAAATGCACACTCTGATTATCCACCAACAGATACAGCACGCAAATTTCTCTACTTACAGTTTTTCACAGTAAAAGTTGCCAATAGACAAGCATCAGCATAATCTGAGGAAGACTATAAGTAGGAATATAAATTCACATGAAGTAGAGAGCAGAATGACCTTACCACAGATGAAGAACATATCTGCATATATTGAAGAACACCTTCAAAAATCAGATTATATAAATGTCAGCAGTTCAACACAAAAGATCACAACCCGGCCGGTTTGACTCTGCTTCAGTCTTGAACACCCACAAAAAAAACACAGCACCGTTGGCAACCTTCCTTTGGAAATCTTCCTTGAAACCTTTGGATCTTCAAGCTTTTGAATGCCACGAAGACAAAGGTTGAAGAAGTGAATTGGTGAAGCACACGTCCCAAACACTGCTTGGACTTTTCTTCTCCCTTTTTTCTTTAACACAAAAAAAAAAAAAAACTGTTGTAATTCCTATCATCGTCCAGGACTTTTCTCCTTACAGCCAATACAGCAACGAATTTTTCACCAAAAGAGAGACTGCCACTTTGCCCACAAGTCTCTGTTACTTTCTGCGATGAATAAAAAAGACCCTATGCCCAGACACCTTTTCTCCTCTCTATGATGAATAAAATCAACACCATGCCCAGACGTTTTTTTTCCTTTTATTTTATTCAATTCAAAAGTCCTATGCACACATGTCACCACCTTCTTATCTTAGACCTTAGATCCTAAAAACTTGGATCAGAGTTCCTATACAAATGACTTTTTCCATTAGTGCATACCCAACAGTTGTGGGCCCCGCTTATGAGCCTCTATGAAGACTTTTGCAATCCCACTAGATTGGGCCTTTGTACAACTGGGCTGCAAGTTGGCTGACCCACTAAAATTGACATGCTATGTTGACAACAATTTCAACTCTAATTCGAAACTTAAGAATGATCAACAATCTCCTCCTTTGGAATTGTTGTCAACCAAAAAAAAAAAAAAAAAAATATTCTTCTAAACAAGTGAACTCCCCCTGAACAAGTGAAACAAGTGAACTCCGCCTGAACAAGTGAACTCTCCCTCCTAACTGAGCTTCAATGCCAACCATTCTCCCCCTTTGACAACAATAACAAAGGGCACCCATAGAGAGCAAGATTTCATTCTCCCCCTATGAACAAGGTCTCCAATTTCTTTGGACCCTCAATAACCCCTAATTTCTTTCAAAGATAATCAAAAGCTTCTTTTGGTAGAGGCTTTGTGAATATATCTGCAACCTGTTCTAAGGTAGGGATATATTCCAGTTTGACTTCACCATCTGTCACTTTGTCTTTAAGAAAATGGTATCGAATGGCTATGTGCTTTGTCCTTGCATGTTGCACTGGATTTTTGGAAATGTTAATAGCACTTGTGTTATCACACGTGATAGAAATAGGCTCTATAATTTGGATCCCCAAGTTTTTCAGCATCTGTCGCATCCACAACACCTGAGTACAACTAGTAGATGTAGCAATATATTCTGCTTCAGCTGTAGATAGAGAGACCGATTCCTGCCTCTTACTGTGCCATTCTACAAGTTTGTCTCCTAAGTAAAATGCTCCTCCACTTGTGCTTTTCCTGTCATCAATGCAACCAGCCCAGTCGACGTCAGAATACGCAATCAAAGTGAAGTCCTTTTCTCTAGGATACCACAGGCCATATTCCAATGTGCCTTTAAGATATCTAAAAATTCTCTTCACTGCTGTTACATGTGTTTGTCTGGGATCAGCTTGAAACCTTGCAACCATGCAAACTGCATGAAGAATGTCTGGACGAGTAGCTGTCAAGTAAAGTAGACTCCCGATCATTGAGCGGTAGAGAGTATGATCAACTGAGTCGGAATTGTCATATTTGCTAAGTTTACAACTAGTTGTCATGGGAGTGCTAACAAGCTTACTGTCCTCCATGTTGAACATTTTCAACATCTCTTTCACATACTTGATCCGAGACATGAAAAGTCCTTCCTTCATCTGTTTCACCTGCAACCCGAGAAAGAACGATAACACTCCTATCATAGACATTTCAAACTCAGTTCTCATCCTTTCTGCAAAGTCCTTACACTGTTCATCTCGGTTGCCAGCAAAAATGATATCATCCACATAGACAACTACAACTACTTGTTTATCCTCTGTTGTCTTCACATATAGAGTACTGTCCACTACCCCTTTCTTGTATCCAAGCTGCTGTAGGTAAGAGTCCAACCGAGAGTACCATGCCCCAGGTGCCTGTTTTAAGCCATAGAGAGCCTTTTTCAACTTATACACCATGTTCAAATCATCACCAATCTAATACCCATCCGGCTGCTCAATATACACCTCCTCTTCAAGATTGCCATTTAAAAATGCAAACTTGACATCCATTTGATATATCTTGAAGTTTTTGTGTACTGCCAAAGCAAGAAACATACAGATGGCTTCAAGTCTAGCCATCGGTGCAAAAGTCTCTTCAAAGTCAATCCCCTCAACTTGTGCATAACCCTTGCAAACCAACCTTGCTTTATTTCTCACCACCTTTCCTTCTTCATTTAACTTGTTCCGAAAGACCCACTTGGTATTTATTATGTTCTTGTTTGCAGGTCTTGGTACAAGTTCCCATGGCTGGTTCTTCTCAATTTGATCTAACTCCTCATTCATAGCCTTCACCAAACTTTCATCTTTGCTTGCTTCAATGGCATTCCTGGGTTCAATGCTGGATAAGAGAGAGTACATACTTGTCGTCATTCTTCTTGTCAGAATTCCTGCCTTTGCGTCACCAAGGATGTTGGCTTCCTTGATGCCATGATATTCATGCCATTTGCTGTTTTCTCTCTTTTTATCTGAATGATCCTCAGATTCTCCTCCCTTTCTATCATCAGATTGTGCTACAGGTTCATGATGGACCCGATTTCTTCCCCTCTCTCCCGCTGCCTCCGCCCCGGGTCTTTTCGGGGTGCGGCGGAGGGGTGGAGAAGAAAAGATAAAGGGTTTCAACATCTTTCTCTTTTTTTTGTACGGGTATGCCAATTTCACTTTTCTACTTGGAATTTAGGAATGGTGATCCGAAGATCCACCTTCACAAGTAGAAAGGGGAAATGAAACTTTTTCTAGTTTTCCATTGCACACATATTTTAAGAAAAGAGACAAAGGGTTTTTTTTTTTAATGCCGTGAAAGGCGATTTCATTTGTTGCCGTGAAAGGCGATTTTGCCGTAAAAGGCGATTTACAAGTCTCATCCATTATGAAAGACAAGAATTGTGATTTTTGTCTCTAAAAGAAAAATAAAGTACAATAGAAATCAAGAAAAGGAATCTGACTTCTCATTCGATTGTGGGGACACGTTCAGATCGACGGTCGCGAGTCATGTATGGGCTCCTCCATCGTCCATGCAGATGAGAACACGATGCTTGGATTCTTGGCTCGGCTTTCTAACCTCAGATTTTTAAAGGACAAAGACTAAGAGAAGGTCTTATGTCCGATAAAAAGCTAAGTAAACGGGCTGAAAAGCCACGTTTTAGCCATGTTGGTAGAAGAAGGGATGTCCTTGGGGGGGGTGGCCCCCCCAAGGGTGCTTCAATCACCTTGTAGTTGCTCTTGCAGCAGAGTTTCTTTTCTTCAAATTGGCAGAGGTTCTTCTGATTTCTCTGGATTTTCCGGGATTTTCCGAGCAATTTTCTCTCTCCGGGCAATTTTTCTCTGGCCCTTCTCCTTGGAAAAGCCCTCCTATTTATAGGCTTTTGGTGGCCATTAGGAGGGTTTATGAGCATTTAATACATTAATGCTCATAATGGGAGGAGTTACAAGTTTTAAATGATTTGTTTTGTAACTCCTTTTTCCTTGAATTTGATTGGTCGATGGAGATTAATGAGCCTTTGATTGCATTTAATCTCCATCATGGGAGGAGTTTCGTGGCTTTAATGCCATAAATCATTGGATTTGTAACTCCCATTTGCTTGCTTTTGATTGGGCCGTTCAAAATAATGAGTTAATGACCGCATTAACTTGTCATAAAAATGGGTCATTTATTCTCATTAATTGGCCGCCAAGTCGCTTGAAGAGTCGCGGGCCGCGCCGCGCCTTTTGGAATTCTTCTTGCGATGATCGCCGGTGGATCCACATGTTGTTTGATGTCGGATGGCGATGCAATTTCAGACATTGGTTAATGTCAACGCGCCGGCAACATCTGTCCTGTCGATTTCACGATCGGGCGGGCAGAAAGTGTGCTTTCTTTGTCGGCCGGTTAGCGATTTCGAGGCATCTAATGATCATCCAATGATTTCGGCGGCGAATCCGTGATGTTGACGAAGATCGACGGATTTCATGCACGAAAAATCAGATTTTGGAAAAATCACAGGGGCCAATCAACTCGAAACGCGAAAAGGACCCGAAAAAGTGGGTTTCCGGCGACTTTTGGGTCGCCGGAAATTCCATGGTCGCCGGCGACCATGGGGCTGGCGACCATGGGCCATGGTCGCCGGCGACCATGGGCCTTGGGCCCATTTTTTGGCCGCCTTCCGGTCGCCGTATCTTCGCCGTTTTTCGCTCTTTTTCGATGCTTTTTCTTCCTGTGTTTTTCTTGACATTTCCCCTCATTTATTGGCCTGTTTTCCTTGGAGAAAATCCCGTCGAGAAGCCACGGAAATCGGAGCACAAAGCTTCCTATTTTTCTGGAAAGCCGAAGACTTTGTTGTGCGGTTTTGCCGATTTTTTGTCAAGCGTTGAAACTAGGCCAAACGATGTCAGAATGACCTGAAATTCGACGTGGAGCTTCTTGAGCATCAGATAGGACCAACCATAGGCTTTGGTTTGAGTTTTGAAGTCTTTTGGGCACCCGCAAACGCTAGCCTTAATTTTGCCATGAGAGAAATGCCGAGCTTTGACTTGTGGTCAACCGATGTCCGATTGACCTGAAATTTGACAGGGAGCCTCCTGAGTAGTAAGTAGGACCAACCATGGGCTTTAGTTTGGGTTTTGAAGCCTTTTGGGGTCCCGCAAACGCTCGCCTTGATTTCATCTCGAGGAAAGTGCCGAGCTTCGAAACTAGGTCAAACGATGTCCGTTTGACCTAAAATTTGACAGGGGACCTATTGGAGTCATTTTGAGACGATCCATTAGCTCCAATTTGGATGCCATGATTCCGGGGTGCTCCGCCGCCGATAGGCCTATTTTTGCTTCCCGAGAGTTGATGAAGGGTCAAACGTCGTCCGTTTGACTTGAAATTTGGCAGGGGGCCTTTTGGAGGTATTTTGAGACCATCCGTAGGCTCTGATCGAAGTTTTGAAGTCTTCGACATTGTCGCTGCCGGGGGCTCTTGTCTGCCTGTCGGAGGAGTGAAGTTAGGCCAAATGATGTCGAAATGGCCCGAAACTTCATGTGTACCCCTCTTTTGGCTGCTTTGAAGGATCTTGCAGTTTTGGTTTAATTCTGACAAGATCTGGTGCTTGAAGTTGCGCCTTCCTATTTATGGCAGGATGTGGCTCCATGTAGCTTTTGGTGTTGAGGGGATATAGTGACATTTTTGGTGTCAACAAATGCCCCCTCGAGGTACAGCGACGAGGTGCGCAGCTGTAGCAGTCGGTGTGCCTCGAAGAGAATTTGAAGGAGATCTTCTTACTTGACCAAGAGTCTTGAGCCTTTTCTTCTGATGGAGTTTCTTTTTTGAGTTTCCAAGGGATTTTGCGGTAATGAGATAGGTCATGTACCGTCTCAAGGCAAGTATTTTGAAATGACATTTGGATGTGGGTTTTGGGTTTTGGGTTTTCCCTTTTATCCTTGTGAACCTAAAGGCTTTATGTGGCACATTAGGCGGTTAAGAAGGTTTTTTGGTTTTTGACCTTGTAACCTAACAGGCTGTATGTGGCGAGTTAGGGGGTCGGGATTTTGGTTTTTGGTTTCGACCTTGTGACCTAACAAGCTGTATGTGGCAAGTTAGGGGACCATGGTTTGGTTTTTGGTCACTCTTTGGGACAATTTTGGATCCATGGGAGTGGTTTGGTTTTTTGTGGAATGTCAATTTCAAGATTGTAGCTTGATTTGGTGCATGGGGTTGGATGGTTGGGTTTCTTTTGGAAGCTTATGAAGCTTTTGACTTTTTTGTATGGTCCAATCAACTCAAGAGAGGCATGGAACCATTTTTGTATGCTCTTGGTAAGAGAAATTTTGACTAAAAAGCCACTTTTAGTGCCTAGGTGGTCAAACCTGGCTCATATGGGCTAACCCATGGGACCTTAAGCTTTTAAGAATGGCTTAGATCTCATGTGGTGTCATTTTGTAAAGAATATCTAAAAATATCCCTTTTGTGTAGAGAATATCTAAAAATATCCTTACTTGGAGAGAATCTCTCAAGTTTCCTTGATTTTGGGAGAGATTTTCTCAAAGTATCTTTCTTTGGGAGAAAGTTTCTCAAATCCCCTTTCTTTTTGGAGAGAATTTATCAAGAATCTCCTCTTTAGGAGAGAATATCTCAAATCTCCCTCTCTTTTAGGAAGTTTGCTAATTTTTAGCACTTACCTCCTTGCTTTTCTCCTCCTTTCCTCTTTTGGTTTGTTTTCTCTATAAAAGCAATGGAGATGGGTTTTCTTTTTCTTGTTGCTTTCTTTTTGCAAAAACCTTCAAGAGTGCTCCAAGAATTCTCAAGGATCTTCAAGCTTCTTCTCCTTCTTCTCCATGCTTCAAGTAGGTCTTCTTTTTCCAAGAAAAACCCCATGTAGATGTAGGAAAGTTCCTTTTTCTTCTTTTTTTTTCTTCTTTTCTTTTCTTTCTTTTTTTTTTTTTTTCTTTTTCCCTTTTCTTTTCACGTGTTTTCTTTTCTTTCTCCTTTTTTTTTTTTTGTTTTTTTTTTTTTTCACGTGGTTTTTTTCTCATTCTTTTTCCTTTTTTTTTGCACGTTTTGCTTCTTTTTTTTTTCTTTTTTTTTTTTTTTTTTTTTTGCCTTCTCTTTTTTTGTGCTGTACGGACAGGTCCGTAACGGACCTGGCCGTACAGCCACGTGGCCTGTGGGCACGCCCATGGGCAGCCCTTTTTCTCTCTTTTTTTTTTTTTTTTTGTGAGCAGGTTTATTTTTTTTCTCTTTTTTCTTGCTCACCATGATATGAGGTTTATGCAATTCAAGATGATCATGCATTCATTCTTCTTTTTTTTGTTTAAGATGCATCAAGATAAAAGGCTAGAATTTCTAGGTCAAGTCAACATGGATTTTGACTTAGACAAAGTTTGATTGGTTTTGACCAAATTGGGTTGGAATTGGTCAAATTGTTGTTAAAGTTTTCCTAGCATCTAATGCATGATGGTTTTGTGCATGAGTTTTGGTAAATGGAATTGGGAGCATGATGATGCATACCTCGAATTTTCTTGCAAGTCTTGGGATTTTTGGAGCTTGCAGCAATGTTGAGCCCACTTCTCCAGTCTCGCAGAATTTCGAGGAACTTTGCAAGTTTTGGAATTTTGAGCTCGCAGCAATGTTGAGCTCTTTTCTGATCTTGCGAAGATTTGAGAAGAAAGGCTTGATCTCACAGCGATGTTTGAATTCAAGTCTTCTTCGAGAACCCTTCATTGATTATGAGCTCGCAGCAATGTTGAGCTCATCTTCAAGCTTCCTTTCTTTTTCGGGTTGCCTCCCTTTTCTTTGAAATTGCCCCGGAACCATGCCAAAATTTCGCTAGGATTTTTTTTTATAGCAAAATTCTGTCATTTGGTGTTTGATTTCTTCCTTTCTGACTTTTGCAGGTAGTTCCTCCAGAACGAACAAGGGTAAGGGCCTTGTTACTGATCCACCTCGTCGATCTGCCAGATCTTCCAATGCGGCCGTTCAGCAGGCATGGGAAAAAGTCCGTTATGTGGAGACGAACTTGGAAGAATGCGACTCGCTCAACCGAGATGAGATGAGACAGCGATTGATCGCTCTCAAGGATGAGGAGTTTTACAAGATTATGGCAAGCAATCGTCCTTGGGTTATGGACGATCAGAGCATTGTGCCCAAGCCTACCTTTTTCTTTGGTGACGCTGTCCCTGATGACTCGTCATTCCAAAGGAGATGCTTTCAGTTCTCTTACACAGCTGATGGTGAGGAGAGAACCATTTCTACCCGATCGACTTTTGATCGCACTATCTCGATCATGAGTCTTTCTCCCACATGCTCTAAGAGAGAGGATCCTCCAAGCTGGGTGAAGAGGACCAATGTGGTCAAGACCGGGATTTTTGTTGGCGGGCCTCCTCGTTATGCAGAGAAGCCGCCTGCCCGTATGGACATGTTGATGCCAGCCAGCGGCTACCAAGGTTCTGATCATCCATCAGTCGATTTGAGACCGGTGGGCCTTGGCATTTTTAGCGGTGACGGCAGTAATTGGGTGAACCCCTTTCGGCTTCGCGGCCG
>QPKB01000008.1:24711728-24763232 GCA_003546025.1 Camphora micrantha | reverse complement strand
GTTAGTCACAGTCAAACAGTCACAACCAATCACAGCCAAACCTTGCAATTACAACCTCTGTCAAATGCACACTCTGATTACCCACCAACAGATACTGCGCGCAGATTTCTCTACTTACAGTTTTTCACAGTAAAAGTTGCCAACAGACAAGCATCAATAAAATCTGAGGAAGTCTATAAGTAGGAATATAAATTCACATGAAGTAGAGAACAGAATGACCTTACCACAGATGAAGAACAGATCTGTATATATTGAAGAACACCTTCAGAAATCAGATCATAGAAATGGCAGCAGTTCAACACAAAAAGATCACAACCCAGCCGGTTTGACTCTGCTTCAGTCTTGAACACCCACAAAAAAACACAGCACAGTTGTCAACCTTCCTTTGGAAATCTTCCTTGAAACCTTTGGATCTTCAAGCTTTTGAATGCCACGAAGACAAAGGTTGAAGAAGTGAATTGCTGAAGCACACGTCCCAAACACTGCCTGGACTTTTCTTCTCCTTTTTTTTCTTTAAAAAAAAAGAAACTGTTGCAATCTCTATCACCGTCCAAGACTTTTCTCCTTACAGCCAATACAGCAACGAATTTTTCACCAAAAGAGAGACTGCCACTTTGCCCACAAGTCTCTGCTCCTTTCTGTGATAAATAAAAAAAACCCTATGCCCAGACACTTTTTCTCCTCTCTGTGATGAATAAAATCAACACCGTGCCCATACTTTTTTTCTTTTTATTTTATTCAATTCAAAAGTCCTATGCACACATGTCACCACCTTCTTATCTTATACCTTAGATCCTAAAAACTTGGATCAGAGCATCTATACAAATGACCTTTTCCATTATTGCATACCCAACAGTTGTGGGCCCCGCTTATGAGCCTCTATGAAGACTTTTGCAATCCCACTAGATTGGGCCTTTGCACAACTGGGCTGCAAGTGAGCTGACCCACTAAAATTGCCATGCTATGTTGACAACAATTTCAACTCTCATTCCAAACTTAAGAATGATTAACACTAATAACATTCTGTTTTCTCCAACATCCCCCCTCAATTACATAATCTTTTTAGAGAAAAGATTTGTGATTGGTAATTTGAAAATTAATCAAATATTTAACTAACCTCATCCTAAAGATAACCTAAGGATAAGTATAATCTACTAAATCCTAACAACATTATGTTTTCTCCAACATCCCCTCAATTACATGATCTTTTTAGAGAAAAGATCTGTTGGGTAACATGAAAATTAATGAAATATTGAACTAATCTCATCTTAAAAATAACCTTATCTCAAGGATAAGGATAATCTGCTAAATCTTAACAATGTTCTGTTTTTCTCCAACACCCATGTCTATGAAAAGAGTGAGGAGAAACGTAAGAAGGGATGATCCAAATGTGATGGGTGTCTATTACTGATTTATTGACCTTTTCGAAAGGCCTTAATCAGTATCATGTTCTTGCAGACTACATTATCTTTGACCTTTTGAAAAAGTCCGATGGGCCAATGGCATACCTCTGATAAAATATTTGGATATTTACGTGTCTCATATAAAACATGTGAAAATTGTATCATATTTTTCTCAGATATTTAATAGGGGATTTGACATATTGACCCCTCTTAAAAATTGTTTTTCCAAAGACATGGCTGAGGATAGGATAATGTCACCAGAGTCGTTTGACTCTGGTCCTCCCTTGTTTTTTTACGTTTTTGCCCAGGATCCCATGCCATCATGGGATCTGCATGTAAAAAGTCAAAAGAAAATCTATTAAAAAAACCAAGCACTCTCCTCTCGCCCGAGACAGAAGTGGGTCTTGCTCATTCCTCGCTATAGCGAGCGTCGCTATAGCGAGGAGAGTTCCTCGCTGGATTTTACCAAGGCTGCCATTCACCATGTATTCATAAACAAGCATCAGCTCAGGGCCTTTATTGCAACATCCAAGCAAACGAATGAGATGATGGACATTCCTTATTAACTTCACTTCACTCTCAAAATTTGCCTTGGCCATACAGGATTCACCTATCATCAGTTTCTTAACTGCTACAGTGTTTCCATTTTTCAAAACACCCTGTAATAAATCACAAGTGAGGAAAATCAATCGGTAACTATAAAATGACATATAGGTTAAAAATGTTGGTTAAAAAAGGATGCTCATGTGGCCTTTTGTCTTTGTGGTCATGTGTCAATTTCACATGCTATATCATTATTGATCTCTAAATAAAAATTCGTATGTACTTACAACAATTAAACAGTTAGCAACTGATAATCCTATGATAGTATGACTTTTTTGCAATACATTTGGGAAAAATGTTGGTTAAAAAAAGGAATGAAGTGGCCTTTTCTCTTTGTGATCATGTGTTAATTTCACACGCAATATTTATCTCTAAATAAAAATATGTATGTACTTAAAAAAATTTCTGTAGTTAACAACTGATAATCTCATGATATCATGGGATAATCCCATGATAGCATGGGATTATCCCATGATAGCATGGCTTCTCTACAACACATTTAAGAAAAAATGTTGGTTAAAAAAATGATGTTCATGTGGCCTTTTGTCTTTGTGGTCATGTGTTAATCTCACACGCTATATCATTATTTATCTCTAAAAAAAAATACGTATGTACTTACAAAAATTTCTGTAGTTAGCAACTGATAATCGCATGATATCATGGGATAATCCCATGATAGCATGGCTTTTCTGCAATACATTTGAGAAAAATGTTGGTTAAAAAAAGGGAAAAAGAGAAAAATGATAGCATGGCTTCTCTCATTATCCCTAAACATAGAACTCATTTCCCAAACATCAACACAAAAGGGAAAAACTCCTAAAAAAATAATCCAATTACAGAAAAAGAAATTTTACATTAACAAATAGTGCCTCCTTTCTCTGATAGAAGAAAAGAGAAATGAGAGTCTTCTTGCTTCTTGCTGTAGCCAAAGAAGGAAAGAAAAAACCCCCAAAAGGGTTGCTGCCGGTCAGAGATGAGGAAGACGAACCAAACTGCTTCCGCCATTTTTGTCAACGCCAAATCTGTTGATCGGAGAAGAATGACCCATTTCGGTTGTAGTTGCAGTTCGTTGCAGAAGCAAGGTCCAGACTCCTAGAACAACTGAAGAAGGAATGGGAAAGGAAAAGGTGAAAAAGGGCATAGAGATAAAAAAAGGGCTTGGTTTCTTTTAGGGATTTTGTTTTGACTTTTTACATCCAGAACCCATGATGGCATGGGATCTTGGGCAAAAACGTAAAAAAAAAAGGGGAGGACCAGAGTCAAACGACTCTGGTGACATTATCCTATCTTCAGCCATGTCTTTGGAAAAACAATTTTTAAGAGGGGCCAATATGTCAAATCCCCTATTTTATATACGGTGAATATGATGGTTCGTGGACTCTTCTTGATGGCAGCAACAGTACTGGGCATCCATCGAATTCTAATGATTTTTTGCCAACAGGTGCTCTGTTATGTTGGTGCGGTGTACCATTTAATGTGGACGCTTAAACTTAAAATGCCATCTGTTACATTTGAGTTTGTTGGTATAATGAATAACTTGACGGCGACTATGTTTTGGTTTGGATGTTACGTTTTGATAATTTGGATGGTGGCCAATTAGCCATTCACGTGATAGTTCTATATGTTGTTGGATTGAAACGAAGTGAAGATTGAGGAAGGGGTTTTTGAAAAAAAATGATTTTTAGTGCAGTGTGTTTATTTTTACCTAATCTCTTCGAGCAAACAATATACTTCTATGAATATCAGGTTTTCTAAATAGCCTGTTTTTCCTTCTTGACTGGTTAACTGTCATCATCTTCTCATTAGTGTCAAATATTAGTAAAGTCTGTTGTTTTATTAGCTTTTCTAATTGCTAATCCTACCATTGGAAATTGCATTTCACAGTTGTACCAACAGCTATTGGAGCTGCTCTGGATATAAACCTGACTATCCGGCGAGCACTTTTTGTTGGAACCTTCTTTGGTTTATAAACTCTCTATCTGGTGTCCCTGCAGGCGCCCTTGTTTCTAGTGTACAGGTAAGAGGTAGTTTCTGCTGGAAATCTCTTTCATTCTTCACTTAGTTTTTTTAAGAAACTTGCTTATCTGATTTAATTGAGGGACTGGTCCTATCTACTGGTCTAACATTGCAATAGGACCATCTGAATTAAATTAGATAAGACAAGAAATCTTGTGTTGACTAGAGTCACTAGGTGCACATTGAATTTACATTTTCTTAGTTTATTTAAATTCGGAGATAGATTCGATATGGTTGCAATAATTTTAAGTTTTTTTGAATTTATTATATTAGTTGACAGTGTACTTTTAATTAACAAAATTAGAATTAATTTATGCTCTGGGTACTTTGTGCTGAATGAAAATCCCGCTGCCCACTATTTGATTTATGCTTGGATAAAAAGAAAAACAGAGTTCACAACAGCCAACTGCTGGTTTTCTTTTTGACCTTTATTTAACCAACTTCTTGATGAAAAAGACTTACAAGGCATTCTCATATTTTATATCTAACAGTGAACAGCTGGTTTGAACACATTTCACCTGCTTAGCCATATGAATTCAGATACTGAATTTCAGATGCTTGTTATTAAACGACCTGTATTACTCAGGCTCGAGGAGTCGCAATTAGATGCAGAGCACATTTCTTGTGCAGGGCTAATCCAAGTGCTTCACTCATGTCAATGTCTTCCTCCCTCATTCCATGTGGTAATCCCCAATCGAAAGAGTGTAAAAGACTTGCAAGTGCGAACTCTGCTGTTGCTGTTGCAAAGAAGATACCCGGGCAAATTCGCCGCCCTGAACCAAAGGGTATGTATTGGAGATTCTGGCCTTTGAAGTCGAAGGAACTATCTGCAAATCGCTCTGGCCAGAATTCATCCGGGTTTCGCCATAATTCTGGGTCTCGCATGAGTGCCCATAAATTAATGAAGATCCTCGTTTTTAAAGGAATATCATATCCATTGATTTTACATTGCTCAGTGCATTCTCTTGGAACTAGTAGTGGCACGGAAGGGTGTACCCGTAGTACTTCTTTCAACACCAGGTGTAAGTACTCCATTTGATGGACGTCTTCCTCGTCGACTTTCTTCTTCTCTCCTACAATCCTTCTGACTTCATCTTGTGCTTTCTTCATTACTCTGGGGTTTCTCATCAGCTCTGTCATTGCCCATGTGAGGGTTGCAAATGTTGTGTCTGTCCCAGCTAGGAACATGTCCTGTAATAATGGTTGTCCATTACAAGACATTTTAAAATTTTGTTCACACAAAAATGTAGTTATTCAACGATTCTTCAAAAATCAATAGTAAGAAACAGGCCCTTGTACAGTAGGGATTAAGGATAGCAATGAGTCTGATTTAAATGGGGATCCGTCCGGACCAGCTCCTATTAGGGGCTGGTTTGGTAGTGTGTTGGCATGTGGGTATGATATAATTTTTTCATGCATTAACAAGAGTCGGGTTTAGCTTTTTGCCTAGTTTAGCTTTTTGCCCCACCCCGCCCCTCCCCATATATCTTTACTTCATATATTACTGAGTGCATTTCGTTTCATTTGAAAGCCCAGTAGTGCACCAGCAATGAAGATGAAGAATTTCTTAGAGGTCATGGTTTTAAATTTACAATGTATATTCTTCCTAATTGCCACTGCACTACTGAGTTCTCAGATGTATGGGTCGGGTCGGGTTGATGCACCCAAAAATCCAAGCCCGCCTCGAACCCAACTCGGGTTAATGCATGAAAAACCATATCCGACCCGAATCCTTCCAACGTGCTACCAAACCTGCTCACCCGCCCCTAATAGGAGCGGGTCGGGGCCAGTCTCCACTTAAACCTAGCCCATTACCATCCTTATTGTACATTGGTGGACCCAAGAAATTTTCTTTGAGAAGGCAACTAGTTAAAAAATTTATTGGTCGAGAAGTGTTTTGGTTTTTATCCGTTCGAGAGGACAAATGTGAATTATTTGTATAGTTTCCAACAACGACGGTAGGGTGTTTTCACAAAATTTTGGAGGCCCGGGTTTTTTGGTTTTTTTTTTTTTAATACATTTAGGGGTGAGTGGTTTGCATGGACTAGTGATTCAACTTGTAAGAATTGGGAGAATAATGATAGTAATTCATAACTCGTAAGTGTGTTGAATTAAAGACGTAATAAAGACTTAGGAGATAAAAATGAAGCTACGAACCATGATTATAGCCTTCATATGATCTCTAGTGAGCGATATACCATGGCTTGTATCCTTCTGAACTCGAAGCAAAACGTCGACAAAGTCTTCATGCTCAGGTTTGAGCCTCTGTGGATCCAAGTGTTCCTTAATAACTGCCTCAAAGAAAGAATCCATAGAGTGAAATATCTTATCAATTTTGTCTTGAAATCCATTTAGCCCATGAATCCACCTGAGTGAAGGGAAGAAATCGGCGATGCTAAAGCCAATGATGACAGTTTGGGCCTCTCCCAGAATCCCCTGGAACTTACTCCCAGATTTTTCAGATCCCCCATACTTGGAGCCTAATGCTGCAGCGCAAATTACACCATTAGTAAGAGAAAGTAGAACATCACTGATATTAACAGGACCAGACAGACAAGATTCAGCGATCCCCTTGATCATTCGGGCCACCTCCATTTCTCTTAATGACTTGAAGGATTGCACTCTTTGAACACTCAAGATTTCTTGAACACATATCTTTCTCATTTGTCTCCAATACTCTCCACTGGGAGAGAAGAAAATGTCAAGACATCCATAGGAGAGCGTCCGAGCCGCCATGCCAGCAGGCCTACCTGCCAATGCTAGATCATGGGTCTTAATGACCTCTCTCACCATTTCAGCCGACGACGCAACCATGACTGGGATGCTACCAAATTTCAGGTAAATGAGAGGCCCATGAAGCTTAGCCAGATCATGGAGAGAGCGGTGGGGCAATTCGCTCAACTGGTGCAAGTTGCCGATGATGGGGAGCCTTCTGGGCCCAGGAGGAAGTTGGAAACCAACTCGAGAGCTTTTCTTCCATAGAAGGAACAACAGGAGAATGAGAGGCAGGAAGGATAAGCACAAGGTCTGAAAATCCATGTCTAACATAAGCAGTGTTCCATGGTAGTGTCCATCCACATTCAATTCGCATAATTATATTGTAGCTTCTACTTCAAACAGATGTTCAATTTTTCAAATGTGGGGACACTCTTCCCATTGTCAATTTCATAGTGAGTTTGTTGGTTGGATCAACCCAGATTACAAGTACTTGTCCTCTTTTACATGGCCTGTGTTGGGGCCTGGCTAGGCATGTACAACCGCAGCTTGTTTAGTTATGGGCTGATTTTCATTATGTATTGATGCTTAGACCATGAACATTAGGCCACCCGCTCCCATAGCCCCTGCCACGGATCGATCTCTAGCAGGGTAGTTTAAACTGCTAGGCCAACTCAGTAAACGACATCACGCCCAGAATATTTAGCTATCGAGTCAAGCTGAGTTCAACCCTTAGACATGGAAACACATCTGGGTCGAACCCAATGACAGCTTCACTCAGAGGTGGCCCGATGGTGCTAGTGGTCTTCCTGTAGACGCCTGCGCATGCGCCAGAAATATAGATTTATAAATGTGGGATTAGGTTTGGTGTTCCAATCAGCCAATGAAGAATACTACTATACTATGCAAACTTTTCTCATACATATCCAAAAGAGAGCAGTCAAAGGAGAAAAATTGACATTTAAAACGATGTTACACCAACTCCATTTGCGTTTTTAAAAGTTCTAATCAGAGTCAATGTGTCCAATAATGATTGATTATAAAATCCACAGACCTGTAGAATCTGAACTGTACTTCTTGCGGGGCCCATCGTGGATGGGGTCTAATCCTAAATCATTGAGCCAATGGCCTAAGCTGCTAGGCAACTTCTGGGCTGTAACCAATCTACAGTAGGGCTTATAGGGTCAATAGTTTCTCATCCACTTGAATTTTCCTTTTTTAATGCTTTGTATGTATGGGCTCTTTTTCTATTTTACTCTTGCTTTTTATCCACTATCAATCTAACTGTGGGCTCAACTCAAACTGCAGTGTAATTTGTAGGACTGACTTTTAGCAGACAGACTATGGAGGTAGATCTTATTAACAACTATTTTTCTTTAAAATTATTAACAACCTTAGAGGAACTTATAGTGGGCCTCATAGAGGATCCAGATTTGTAGCTTAAGATAACGGACATTTATTCACCCGAAAGAAAGAATGAAAGATAGCTGCATGAGGGGTTGATAGAAAGAGATGGATACAGGAGATCAGTTAGGGATGAAAACTGGTGCATTTCAGGTTGGGTCCATATAGCACCTGGACCCGATCCCGAATTACACATAACTTTAATCTGGTCCAGATTACAATAGGGTCTGGTCAAAATGTTTTTCAGTAAGAGGAATAAACAGGGTTTTAAAGATGGAACGCACGAGAAAAACGGTTAAACCTAAAGATGGTCCCATATTCCCATGTCTCTCGTCTCCTAGCTTAAAACATTATAGAAATGTAAGGTAAGAGATGCTTCTCATAGGACCATCTATATATATATATATATATATATATATAAATATGCACACACGAACATTAGCAACACCTCGTGCTATGCACGGACCACAGAACATTTAAATGCACAGACACCCTTCGTATTATTTTTATTAAATAATTTATTTTGTAAATTGTATAGACATTTTTTTTTTGTTAATTTGATTTTTATGTGTTTTTTCAGATATTTTATTATAGGTATAAATGGAGCTTGCTGAAGGTCGGGCAGGTGTAAAAAAAATTAAATGAAAGACATTAACAATAAAACAAGATAGTAAAGCAATTAAATGTAATTTTAATAACACGAGGTTCACAATATACACATTCATACGAATTATACAAATAAGAAGACACCGAATTCAAATTTTGAAACGTTTATGTTAACCTCTAGAAATCTAAAATATTTTCCAATTATGACACAGACAATATCAAACAAACTATTCATGCCGAACAATTGTAACTCCATCTTTCAAGTACTTCGCGGTGGACCTGTAGGCATATAATAACCTATTTAATAATTTTATAATTAATTAAATATTATGTTAAAGGAAAATATTCAACTGAAACTATCTCAATAGTCATCATAAGAGGACATTTTTACTTAGAATATGGAGATCTACTTTCATACGGTGTTGTTGTTGTTCAGTCCATCATCTACATCTTCTAAAGCCTTCACCGTTGTAAGGTCTAACTCGATCTCTTCCAACATTTCCCCTAATTCCCTCATGTCTACGAATTTAGTCTTCAACTTAGCGTGGATGTCTTGAACCGACCAGGGAGATGGTAGAGTGCTTACTATGGAATGTACCAGATCTATAATATTCGGTTCAAATCCTCTTCTTTTGAGATCGTAGAACAACTATTCCTTATTCAACAAATGTTCCCTAACACATGTTCCTTCAATCATTTTCTCTTTCCTGAACTGTACCCATGAGGGCTGCATATATTTTTTAAATGACTGCAATAGGTTGACAAACTCCACCGCATGCCATGGTCGCAAGATTTCAAATATCCTCCTTTTCGCAGCATCCCAAGCTGGTGGCAATGTCTCAGCAATTTTTATCATTATATATCTTTCCGGGATTAAGTTTCCACACGCTCTTAGCCACTGAGCAAGTTGTATTTTACGTAAGTCATGCTTTGCTATTGGGGTGTCATACTCAAATGGTTTATGTTCGAACTCATTAGTCCAATCCCTAACACGTAGAGAGTCATTGCCATGCAATATTTGAGAGGTGTACCCATCTTATTTGGTTCATATTTGAAAAATTAAACTATAAATTAAAAATTAAATGAAAGCAACTATAGTTCAATCAAATTAGCAACAACATAGTATGCAAGTTTTTAACTTGATACACATTATAAAATACCTGTAAAATAAATATAACGACAAATAAGCAACCGCAGAATAAAATATAATTATCGACATTTTAAGAACAATTCAACCAATCTTTGTCCAAATGTATCTGTACATTAAATTCAACAAATATCTAATCTCATAACATATTTTAATCAGGGATATCGTTGAAGACTTCCATGTACACAATATTTTTTGTTAGATTATTTAGCATCCCTTGTTTATTGATCAGCAGCGTCTTCAAACCTGACGGAGATGTAACATGCGGCAAAGCTACATATAGCTGGCCATGTGAAAACACAGGATTTGGGAGGTAGACACCCATATTCTTTAGAGTCTGTCCCTGACTCTTATTTATGGTCATTGCAAATGCCAGCTTGATAGGAAATTGTCTTCTTTTCAGTGCGAATGTCGAATCACCAGACGCCAGTGTTAGGTCAATACGACTTATTAATACAATTTCTCCAACGCGGGAACTTGTCATGACTTTAGTTTGTATGACTTTGTCCCCCATCTTGTGAACAACTAATCGGGTACCGTTGCACAATCCCAAACACTAATTCAAGCTTCGCAACAACATTATCAGAGCTGCATCTTTTAAGTTAAGAGCATGACTTGGTAATCCTAATAAATCCATACAATTCAGAAACTTTGGAGGGTGCAAAGCATGATCCATATATTCTCTTGATGTAGGACATAGTTTATCTGCACTATAAAATACCCACCTTTCTCCTAATATCATCAATAACATCATCGAGTTTAGCTGGTCGACATCGATGTTTTTCGGAGCAAGTATTCCACGCTCACTTAAGTAAAACAAATTACTGTACCTATCAATTAGTTCTGGATAAGTTGATTCAATCAACCGTTGTACTCCCCTTTCATCTTTTCATATTAGAAACTCATCTGGAATTTTGATCTAGTTTGGATCTAATCATTTCCAAAAGATATCCCGGATACCTTTCCCTCACCAACCATCTTAATCCACTTCGTGAAATCATGTAACCGAGATTGTAAAGTTTCAAAAACATTGTATGTCCTAACACGTATATTTATACTCAAATGTAAAACCTGACAATATTTCCAAATACTCGACCTCGGCAACGAAGCTCCAACTATTTATTCACGTCCCCCCTTTGTTATAACCGGCATTATCTGTCTAAAATCTCCCCCAAGTACAAATAATTTTCCTCCAAACACCTTCTCTGAGGAATAGTTACTCGTATTTTGCAGAATGTCTCTGAATGTTCGATCAACAGTGTCAAAGGCGTAGCGACTCAACATTGGAGCTTCATCCCATATGATTAAATCTGCTTCATAAATTAACTTTGATAAATCGGTCCTATGGGTGATGTAACAACATGACGATTGGTGGATGTTTAACGGTATTTTGAAATGGGAGTGCACAGTTTTTCCATTTGGCAAAAGTAAGGCAGCAATTCCTGATGATGCCACCGAGAGAACAATTTTTTTCTGTAACTTGATATTTGCTATTAAACTCCTCCATAGATACGTCTTGCCTGTTCCTCCACTACCATAAATAAAAAAGAGACCCCCCGTCCGTCTCGTGTACACATCCATTATCGTGTCAAAGACCCTCTTTTGATCATTATTTAAGCCGACATGTAACGATTCGAACAAATGGCTTTTAGTTGTACTATCATAATCGAGTTCTTCCATCATAAGCTTGTTCGTCACAATCTGGCCCAACCGGTAAGATGGTAGCAGCATGGGGGGGAATTGTGCCAATGATATGCCATTCCTATTTAGTATAAGCTCGATATCCAGTAACCTTAAATTTCTCAATCCACTTTCATCAAGATATTTATCTCTGTCTTCAAGCTATCTCTTCGTTCGACTTTGTAAATCATTCGTTAGATCCACCCAGTGTTTTTCCCACAATTCCGTGGGATCTGAAATTGCAGAGAACATCAACATTGAACAGAATATGTTTTTGAGTTGTGAACCTGTGGGCCATGTTGATGCTTGGTCAAGTGCTTCATGCCATTCTCCATCATGTTCAAGTAGGCCAAGTGCAAAGTATACTGATTTGTAAGTTGGGTGCACCACTCCGCCAACTGTTCTTATATCCTCATAGCATTTTGCCCCCCGGACTTTGTTAACTAACATACCCAGATAATGACGTTCTCCTGAGTTTGGATGTGCATAAGCAAGTCTACCAATACTAATACGTTGTTTTAACAAGTTGTTTTCGCCTTGTCCACTGGTTTTGCTTTGCATTCCAGACTCCCCACTTTGTTGGGAACTCAACGTTTGTAAATTCATTAGCATCCGGGTGGTTTATATTTGCTTCGAATCATTTGGTAGACATAGTGTCCTGAATGCCATCCTGATTAAGCACGGACTTGACATCATCAGTGTCCCTAAACACAACAAATTGTTCTCCTGGTAGATGATATTGTAACATTTGCACCGAGGGATATTGTTTTTGCAAGTAAAACTCAAATATTCTCCAGCATGCTTCAATCGAAGATATGTATCGACCGTCTTGAAATTGCTTGATCTCATTCACACATCTGTACATACGTTCTCCACTGTTATTAGGCTGTACAATATTATCCTTGATAACAATCATTGCACGATTTGGACCCTTATGAATGTACTTGTATAAGTACTTGATGACCTTGTTGTGAGTACACCACTCAACATTTATGTGCGAATCATATCTTACAATAAGATCACAATTATATGGAATAACCAATCGGTTATCTACATCAAAACCATTGATTCTATACGTCATGTTATTATTTCGACGTTTGTAGACCACGAATTCATTCTCCGCTATTGTCGTTGCATTGACAAATGGTTTTCTATAACCTTTTGAGCACTTTCCATTTACCATATATGGAGCATTCATATTTTGATAACCATATGGCCCGTGTAACATGCATCTCGTCACAGCCGCGAATGCTAATGGATCTTCAACCTCACTTGGTATTTCCGCCGAAATAATGTCATCAATCTCTTGCGGTAACTGTGGTTTGTCCTCACCAGTCAGAGTGAGGATGATGTGAGAATGCAGTAATCCTCGTTTTTGAAACTCAAAGACATGAACTTCTGTTGAGATTGAGGTGATTTTCTTAATTAATCTAAGGTTTCAAAATTATTCGGACACAGTAATACAATTTCAAAAATTAAGAGTAGATATTAAAGTTAAAGTATGCTAATAATTGAGTTTGTATATCTGCAATTACTCTATCGAAGAAATTACTTTTTTTTTAGGTCCTACATCAGTTGTTTCAGCCTAATGTGAAATACCCTTGTAACTATATCTGGCCTGTCCTCAGTGCGTTGACCAAGGAATCGTGATAGTTGTTGCTGAATCTCTGGCCAACTTGGGTTACATGTGAACGTTATAAATAGATCGGGAAGTCCCATCGTACGACAAGTAGCCATAGCATCATGATAATATTGTATCATGTTCATTGGTCCACCAGTGAATGACGAAGGAATAATGTAGCGCATACCAACTGCAGTTGCATCTGTATCACCAGCGTTGACCGCATCCTGTAAACCCCTATACAAATCTGCACGCAAAGCATTCTGATTGTTCCTGATGAAACTAAGCCTTTCCTGCTCTATTGCCGCATAGCAATCAACCACAAACTGTTGGAACAGTTGGCCACCCTGAAGCAACGACGTCCCTTCGCCATCCTGAGACATCAATCTAAATGCATAGAAGTCTCTAATCGATACACCCTCACGCATATGTTTGACCCATGTGCAAACTTTATGAACTTTTTCCATCCATCAGCTCCATATGGAAAGAGCAACGGGTATTGATTCTGTAGAAATTCAGGCGTGTTTGGTAGTAGTGGCAGTATCACATTTCCTCCATGACAGCACAGGCTAAACTTTGGTCTTGAAATTGAACTGTTTCTTATTCTTTCATCAAGCCACATAATAGCTCTACAGTGAGAGCATATTGCAACTCTAGAACCGAAGCTCCAACGCATGGAGACATTTTTTCTCCTTGAGCAAAATACAATATTTTTTCCTGTAATTAATTTTTTTTATCAGCCTTAAAAAACTTAGCATTGTCGACTAATAACAGTGAGTAGTTAAAAATAATATTTAGTACTTGATGTTGAAGCCATATATCATGTTGTCCAACGTCACATTGGTATAAGATGTTGATGTCATTCTGTTACCCGACGTCACATTGGAATTAGAATAATGTTGTCGCTTTGAACGCAAGATATTGGATCTTACACGTCTTGCCTCCATTTGTAAGATATTGGATCTTACAAGCTTTGAACGCAAGATAATGGTAGCCATTGTGAGAATTGGTGGCTTTTTGCATACCACAATTAGAAGGCCCTATAACATCCCTTTTATAATTTAGAAATAAATCACACGTAATTAACTACATAAACCCCTAAATGCAGTTGTAATTTATTTACTATTGCCCCCGGTTCATATTTTTAGTTATTTTTTTATTTATATATATTTTTCTTGAGAGAATTTTATTTTTGGTTACAGCTCAGTAAATTTTTTTTTTCGACGGAAAAATATATTAAATAAAGAATTAAAAAATATAAGTTATTGGGCCTAATATCATTCTTTGGTCTCTAATTCATCACAGGCTTGCAGTTAGACACCGTACCCTATTCATTAAGTTGTTTTATTCAATTCATATATAGAAATTAAAGATCATTAATTTTGAGCAATTTATGATTTTCTAGCATTCATAACTAAACCCTATTACTACATTGTAATAATTATAATTTTTTACTAAAACCCATAATTAAATGAGCGGGCCTAATATCATTCATGGGTCTCTAATTAATCATAGGCTTGTAGTTAGACCCAGTACCGAATTCCTTAAATTTTTTTATTTGGAAAGGACTCTAAATCCAAGAGTCTCAAAATATAAATTAGTGGCCCTAATATCATGCCTGGGTATCTAATTAATCACAGGCTTGTAGTTAGACCTAGTACCCAATCCGTTAAGTTGTTTTATTTGGAAAGACACTAAATCCTATGTCATTTTTGGTTTATCAACAGCAAATATTTAGCAACCTAAACTTCGAATCGGGATGAGATCGAGAGCTACTTTTTTGGCTCCCATAAAATTAAAATTTATATTTCATAAACATAAGCATGGAATCAAGTTTTAAAAAATACACACTAAGAAAGATACAAAAAATTAAACATACGCCTTATATCATTTTTAGTAGGCCTAATATCATAGTTGAGTCTCTAATTAATCACAGGTTTGCAGTTAGACCCAGTACCCAATTCATTAATTTTGTTAAATTTTCAATGACACTTAATCCTATAAATTCAAAATATAAATTAGTGTGCCTAATATCATGGTTAAGTCTATAATTAATCACAGGCTTGCAGTTAGACCAAGTACAAAATTATTTGTAAAGGCACTAAATCCAAGAATTTCAAAATATAAATTAGCAGATTCTGAGACAGAATCGGGATCAATGAAACAAAGATGAAGTTGAGAGAGAGAGAGAGAGAGAGAGAGAGAGAGAGAGAGATACTAACATGATAGAATTCATGCAAAACAAAAAGAGAGAAAGATACGTACATGATTTTCTTTTTTCACCGGCAATAATAGATATGTTCGAAATTGGAGTTTACAAAATAAAATCTTATATTTCTTAAACATAAGCATGGAATGAAATTTTAAAGAAATTTCAGTAAGAAAATAAAGACGAAGCAAGTTGTCAAAAGTACCCCAAGATTTTGAAAATAACGATCGTGCCCTCTTGTCGTTCGATGGAAGTTTGAAGCTTGTTGACAGTTGTAGTTTATGCGGTAGGGCCGGACTTCAGTGTTCTACAAGAGCATTGAAGAGGTATACTGATGGTCAGCTTAAGGGACAAATCTGTGGCCAACTCATTTCTAAAATTAAATAAGAAGCTTGCGAATTTCAGAACGTTTGTATATAAGTTTTAATACAAATAGTGTCCAGCGGTGACGCGAAAGTCTCAATCACCACGCATAAGGCCACTCAAAGGATTCCGATTTGGCCCAGGTGCTTTACCCATGGGAGATGTGCTTGAGCCGGTTCGTAATGGGTATGGGCCTTAATCTGCCTGACCCGTCGGACTCTCTTAATAACTGGATCAAATTAATCAAACCAAACTTGGGTAAAAGAGAACCGGAGATGTGTTACATGTGAATGTCATGTGATTTGTTGGATCCACGGAGCTTCACCATGTCTTGTGGTTTGAACCTATGACTATACCAAAACTTTTGCCACACTATTATTAGATAGGTCAAAAGTCAAGAAATCCTGGCCCATAGTGTTAAATGAGCAGACGTGGATTGATCCTCTAAAACCCCATAGTATTGTTAGGTAAGTCACTGGTCAAGAAATCCTGACCCATAATTAAATAAGTTGGACATGGATTGACCCCTCACCCGCTACCTGTCCCATGTAAGCCAACCATAATTTTATCCTAACGAACATGTTTCCATGTAATATGCATGAGCATTGTCCACACTGAATAACACTTTAAGAAAAGACAAAAAACAGAAATAAAAAATGATGTTATATATGTGTTGTGCAACTTTAGTCAAGATGACAAATCATAGGTTGCATGTTGAGCGTGTAAACCTTCTACATGGAAGAAACTAGATCTGGCCCATTAAAAATTTCAAGCCTTCAACATGGGTGTAACAATGTCACTATGATGCCACTGTATTATATTATTTAATTATAGAATGTAGAAAGTTCAAAGGTGATTATTTTATAACCGAATTCATATCATATTTGTAGCGTCATAAATTTTTTGTTGTTAGGCAAATCAATGATTTCTAAATGATCAGACAACACTATATAAAAGTAAATATTTTCTTCTCACTATAAGTGTTAGCTGGTTTTAGAAATAGTTAGATGACAAATAAATTCAGAAAATTACTTATAGAATTATTGAGATAATGATAATTTATCTTTAAACCCAATAATTAGCCTCAATTGTTTAGCTCTCTCCAATAAAGCATGCAAATATCACTACAATAATTGGTTGTTGGGATGTTTTTCATTATGATGATATGATGGACTTTGGGGCCACAGTCCAATAGTGGTTTGAACCTGTTTATGTTGTGAGATACAATCAATTAAGTAGGGATGACAGGTCCTAGAATACCTGTACAACTGAAGGAACAGAATTGAAGAAAAAGTAGAGGAAGTATTTCAAAAGATTAGGAAGTCTTACAATCATCTTAATGTCCAAACATTAAAGAAGGTATTTTAAAAGATTGAGATTGGTCAAAGAGTTAGTGATTTAATCTTGATCTTATAAGATGAAGGAAAGTGTTTTAAAAGTTTATGAATGGTTAAAGAGGGGTTGGTTCAAAGTCTTAAAAGATTGATGTGGGCTCCAGTAAAACTTAAAATTGAGAGAAAGTGGTCAAATTTAAATTGAAATTCTGCTATAATATAACATATGGTTATTGGGTCACAATGATTTGGGGCAAAAAGGCAGAAAAGTATTCTACTTAATGTGGTTTTGGTTTCCAATTGCCACACTGTCAGAGTGTTCAAATTTCATGCGAGTGGGTGTTAAATTAACCATCAATTAATCATTCTTTCTCAGTTTTATAATTATCAAATTCTTATATTATTTCAGACAAAACACACATTTATCTTTAATAATACAATGTTTATTGTAGAATGCCCAAGATTAGCAGGTGTGACATGCTCAATTCATTATTTTCAGCCACATGCTTCGGAAGTTATCTAAACATATCAATACGCTTTTAACACACTTTTCTACAGATCACTCAATCCAGAGAACTCCTAGAAAGAGTTGGACAGCCTGATTATATCGAGTCTCTAATTTGGGGCAGCCTGATCACTCAATCACGGGCTTATCCCGGGCTTAGCGTGGATTAGATGGAGAAAAAAAAAACACGTCCTCTCCCTCTCTCTGATTAGACGCTGGATGGTGGGTCAAATAGGGCCCACCTCACATGGGTCCACCACCTAATTGGTCTCCCATCGGTCCTCCTTCAGATCCACGGATCAGATAGGTCATCGGGTGGTCCACCTGGGTCCCGATATCAACCCAAAGACACGTCATCTTTCTAAAAGCACGTCCTCTCCATCTCTCTGATCAGACGCTGGATGGTGGGCCAAACAGTGCCCACCTCGTACGGGTCCACCACCTACTGGGTCACCCGTGGGTCCTCCTTCGGATCTACGGATCAAATGGGTCATCGGGTGGTCCACCTGGGTTTCGGTATCAACGCAAGAAACGTCATCTTTCTAAAAGCACGTCCTCTCCATCTCTCTGATCAGACGCTGGATGGTGGGCAAAGCAGTGCCCACCTCGCATGGGTCCACCACCTACTGGGTCACCCGTGGGTCCTCCTTCGGATCCATGGATCAGATGAGTCATCGAGTAGCCCACCTGGGCCTAGTATCAATGGAAAAAAATGAAGCCTTTACAAAACACTATACTTTTCAGGATTCCTGCCCTGGTTTTGATACTATTTTTTTTTCATTTATTTATTTTTTTATCAAGAAGTGACACCAATCTGCAAATTGAATCTAGAAAGTAGTACCTTAGAAGAACAAACAATGCACGTCTCTAATCAGGATCGGAAATCTCTGGATGTTTATACATCTCTTCTTCTTCCTTTCTACTACTCTATTTCTTCTTCTCTTTTCGTCTCTAATTAGGATCGAAAATCTCTGGATGTTTATACGTCTCCTCTTCTTCCTTTTTGCTGCTCCTCTCTTTTTTCTTCTCTTTTCCTACTAACAATCCCTTTCCAGTATCAGATCAGTTGAACTTATTTTTATTTTTTATTTTTTGGCAGAAGTTACGCGGAAGTCAATTTAGAGGAGAGTGAAAAGTGGAGAGAGAGCATAATAGGAGAGTTGAGAGAGAGCATGACAGGTGTCTTCATGATGGCAGACCACATTCCATTAGTAATATATATATATATATATATATATATATAGAACAAGGCTCTCCTAAGCTCAAGTTTAGAATAAAATCTTGTAAGCTCATGCTTGTGGGGCCGACCTTTGGTCCATCCAAATGGACCAAACACATGACCCCCCCAAAAATTGCACATGTCCACCAACTTTTGCCCAGATCCGAATTTATTGGATCGTTGGATCGACTATGTATCGATCCAAATGTATTGTTGACCATTAAACTTTTGGGCCCATATGGAGATGATAAAAACCACGGTTGGGCTGATTTTTTGCAAAGAGTCAGATCCTAAGGGTCTCCTTGAAATTCCCCCCATCCTCATCCCCATGTGGGTCCCCAAGTGGGCCCCACCACACACTTGAGCTTATCTTATCATAATCTTGAGCTTAGGAGAGCCTAGCTATATATATATATATATATAGCTAGGCTCTCCTAAGCTCAAGATTATGATAAGATAAGCTCAAGTGTGTGGCAAGCAGGAGCGGAACCAGGAATTTTGTTTGGGGGTGGGGGGCAAAGAAAAAAAAAAGGCTAAACAAAATTATAAATTTAATAATAAAATACGTAATAATCAAATTATTTAAGTTGTACTCGATGTTCTTTCTTTGAGTTGAAATCATCAATTATTGTTTCAGCATTGATTTTTTTTTCCTGCAATCTCATGGTGGGTACTAGTCATTTCTTATGCTTGTAACTTGTAAGTTACAATCTAAAATTTTATTATTTAAAACCTGAAAGAACAAAAATGAGAGCATCCCAAATCTAAAATCTAAACCATTAAAAAGCAAGGTTCCACAGTTCCGCTAGTTTTTATCTCCTAAAAATAAATTTCTTCAATCGAATTTTTCTGACATTAATAATAATCAAAATAAAAAAATACAATTATATTTCTTTATCCACAATGGATAAAACTCCGATTGGGCTAACAAATCATGTAATTATATAGCCCAAATGGACATTGATTTTAAGTGAATTAGATTTCAATATATATATATATATATATATTTTAAGGAGTAAGTTAGTTCTTCATTTCTTCTAAAAGAATAATATACAGAAAATGAGTTCTAGAAACCCAAATTTGGTCTTAGAGGCTCCAAATGGGGCATACCCCATTATTACACAGATAAACGAACGTTAAAATCAGCAAATAGAAAAATGTGAAATACACTGCCAATAGCCCAGGCAACAAGCAATCAAAGACACCATAACATCCCAATATCAACATTTGAGATACGAGAAGGAATCCATCTGTTTCAACACAACTTCCTGCTAAAATCGCACCGTTGAAGGCTAAAGATCCACAAAAGTGATATAAAATTTCTTAAGAGCAGTTGTGATACTTCTGATTTGAAATCTCCACTTCCATGGAGAGTTCTGAGGATGCCGTAATATTTGAGATAATGAACAATTTGTTTCAAATAATACAGATGATAAATGGTTGGGAATAAGATCAACGAAGCAAAGAATTCCCAAATAAGAGTACGTGGCAGTTTGAATTGCACCTTCAATCGTATAGGCAACATCATCCCATAGGACACCAACACACACCTGAGGACACCAACCTGGATAAGCTGTATGGAGAGATTGTGTATTTATGTAAGAATCATGAGGAATATTCCAATGACAAGAGATACTATTTGGAAAAGATATTCCAAGAAATAGCAATCTACTCTGAATAGTCTGAATGATACTATTCACCACAGTTGAGGCTGAGTTACATTGAGTTTTGAAGATGCGTCTATTTCTTTCAATCAAAATGTGCCAAACATAAGCACAAAAGAGTAACTCAGCCAACGTCTGAAGACTTTTATGATGCTGATCAACATGTAGAGTTATTGACTCCACCAACTCTAATGGTGAATCACATGAGACATAGGTCAGATTTAATGTTGCTAAAAGAGAAGCCCAGACCTGTTGAGAGTAGGAACAATGAAGCATAAGATGTAAACCAGATTCCCAAGTGCAAGGACAAAACACATAGCATGAATCACAGTCCACATTTCTCTGAAGCAGAAAATCCTTAGTTTTCAACTTTCCCAAGAAAAACATCCATGCACAGATTAAATACTTGTTAATACAGCCCCGAAACCAAAGGAAAGGAGGCCATCGAAGAATTTGAACTTGACCAAGATTTACCATACGATATGCACATTTGAGAGTGAAGTTACCATTATCTTCTAATGTCCACACAATTTCATCATCAAAATTATAATGAGGCTGGATTTCTAAAGGGATCTCACGAAAAATATCCCTAAGAATGGTAGAAGTAGTGGCTGGAAACAACCAATCATGATTTGCAATAAACTGATGTACCCTGATGTTATCACCTAAACGAAGATCATAAATTGCTCTTTCTCCATATCTATTGTTTAACCGCCCTCCATTTAACCACGAGCAATAAATTAGATTTCAATATGAGCAACACATAATGACATGTATTTAAATCAGTACATCTATATAATTTAAAAAAGATTAATAAAAGGGAAGTGGGTTCGTCGTTCTTCTTTATTCATACCCAAAAATCTATGTAAGTCTGCGAATCACCAACAAAAAGGCGTATTTTTTCCTCTTCCTCTCTTAGATCATTAGATTTGGGGCAAGTGTAGATGTATTGGAATGATAATTGAAAAATCTCTTCTCCAGTCTCCATCAAGCCTTTTTTATTTGTTCTCCTTTTCCTCTTTTTTATTTCCATTCTTTTTTTCATTTCAAGTTTTCCCCCAAATCGATAACATTTTTGTTTCATTTTTCTAAAGTCAAAACTATATTTAAAACATTTCTAAATGAAGGAGGGGCCATCCACATAGGATGGGCCAAAGCCCGAAATTTAGGGAATCTTCAAATGTAAGGGGGGCCATGGCCCCTGCCAGCCCCTAGGTCCGCCCCTGGCGCCGGCGCCTACATGGGGACCAACATTAGGATGAGGATGGGGGGATTTCAAAGACTCCTAAGACCCTCCTATTTATAAAAAAAATAAGCCATAATAGTGATTTCTATCATCTTCATCTGAGCCCCAAAAGTTTAATGGTCAATTATCCATTCGGATAAATACACAATCGATCCAATGGTCCAGTAAATTCAGATCTGACTGAAAGTTGGTGGGCATGTGCAATTCAGGGGGTCGTGTGTTTGGTCCACTTGGATGGGACCAAGGGTGGGCCCCACAAGCGTGAGCTTAATATAAGTTATAGCTTAGGAGAGCCTATATATATATATATATGAGCAAGGCTCTCCTAGGCTCAAGCTTATGGTAAAATTTCATAAGCTCATATTTGTGGGGCCCACCTTTGGTCCATCCAAATGGACCAAACACATGACCCCCCTAAATTGCACATGTCCACAAACTTTCTATCAGATCTGAATTTACTCGACCGTTGGATCGACTATGTATTGTTTTGAATAGACTATTGACCATTAAACTTTTGGGCTCATATAGAGATGATAGAAATCACGGTTTGGGCTATTTTTTGCAGAGAGGAAGATCTTAGGGAGTCGTTGAAATCCCCCCCAACCCCCATCCCCATGTGGGTCCCTAGGTGGGCTTCACCACACACTTGAGCTTACCTTATCATAAGCTTGAGCTTAGGAGAGCTGACCCATATATATAAATATATATATATATATATATTATATGTGTGTGTATAAGGTCTTTTATGTGATGGACAAAACTTGGGACTCATGATTTATTTTCTCCTTTCATAAAATGGACTGCAAAAAGTACTTCTTGAGAAGAAAATCCGAGGCAGCACAAGCGTGAAAGTACATGTCCAAACGCACATTTGAACGGACTTGAAAGAGAGCTCCAAACTAGAATTCCTGAGAGGCTTAGCACTCGAATGAACGTCTCTTGCGTTAACAAAGATGGTTCTTAAGTCAACAAACCCAAGAAGCCTCGCGTTCGAAAGGACGTCCTTGCGTTCTAACGGATTTATTCGATTCTGCCAAGCCAATTCTCCAAGAGGGCCTAAGTTCGAACGAACAACATGTTTCTCAGCCAAAAAAAATTGAAACGGAAATAATTTCGTCGGTAATACATTTACCGGCGGAAAATAGGTTTTTAGCGGCGGAAACAAGCCGCCGCTAAAAGTAAAAATTGATGTAGTGACATCCTCGTTTGAACAAAATTATTCAATGTTTCTCGGCCAAAAAAATCCCAAAGGTCCAGCATTCGAATGAGTGTCATGGGTGTTCAAACGGAAATTGTCTGTGATGTTCCTGCAGAAGTCATGAATGTTCGAATGGAAATTAATTAAATCTCGTTCGAACGGACGAATGAAATTTTTTCTGGGCTATAACTCTCAAAGAAAAAACTTTTTATAGGGGTTCTTCTCCTTCGCCCTAATCTCTCTGACAAACACAGCAGCTACAGATATGAGAGAGTATATTTCTGTATTCTCTAGATTCATTCAATCTTCGATATGCTGACAATTCATCATCTAGATATTAGTTCTTCGTTTCTTTTATTTGTTCACGTCTCGAAGTAGCTTCGTGATTGCGGACGAAGATTCAAGCGAGGCTGAAGCAGGTGGTCGGCGAGTACTGCAAGGAATGAGGAATGAAGACATTGACATGAATGAAAGACTTGGATCAGCCCTGCACAAGATATATGATGTATCTGTATGTCCAACTGCAACTCCTTGACGCTGAGTAATACATTTGGTTTGTTAGGTCTGAGCCAAAGTGGTTCTATACTTTACACCCATTAATTGGGATACATGAACGAACGACTATAAATAGTTACTAGCGTGAATCCCATGTGTGATGCACATGTTAAGTTTCATGCGAGCTAAATAATATATTAAAACTAATATCCCTTTCATATAAATTTATTTATAGCAAAATAATTAAAAAATTCAAATCAACCAAGAAATTATGAAAATCATATTTTTCTTCCCTTAATCCATGTCAGCATACACGTTTCATCTTAAAAACAAAGAGTTTGTATGCATTTCTGCTCATTTTCAATACTATATAAAAACTTAAAAAATAACCTTAATTTATAGAATTGGAAGGCATACTATATAAAAACTTAAAAAATAACCTTAATTTATAGAATTGGAAGGCATCCCTTTAAATTAGTCAGTATACACGTTTCATCTTAAAAACAAAGAATTCATATGCATTTTTGCTCATTTTGAATATTATATAAAATCTTCAAACATAACCTTAATTTATAGAGTTGGAAGGCATCTCTTTGGAAAAAAAAAAAAAAAAAACTCAATTCTAGCCTTAGGAGAACCCACATCATCTTCTCATTTTCTCCTCTATTCGTGTAGTTTAAAAAAATTAAATTAAATCTAACATTATGGGGAGATTTGACATCATACCACTTTTATTCTTTTAACATCAAATGTGGGAGGAGATTTGACATCATACCACTTTTATTCTTTAACATCAAATGTGGGAAGAGTCCTCTTGATTACATCAATCGTAGTTAAGGAATACAATGGTAATTAATTAAACGTTCTTCTATTAATTCCAATGTATGGTTTAACATCTGATGTTAAAAGTAAGTGCAGGCAATATTTATCTAAGCACATCATTCGCTATTAGGCTAATGATCAACCCAAATATTCCAGAGGCAAAGTCTTTATCAAAGCGGTAAGATTATCATCTTTTCAAAATTACTAAATTACATAATATATAAAATGCATCATTATGATGGGTGTCAGAAACATTAACTACAGAAATGAAGACCACAATGGTGATTCAACGAATAATAACAAAATTTTATTGAAAGATTTAATTTTGATAGTGGAGAATGGAGTAGCTGAAGTAAATTGCTTTTGATCTTAGAAGTATCCTTTTGATCTTATTCTGGTTTTGAGTTTGATTGTGGGAAGTGAATTAAGAAAGGAAAGCGCGACTGGAACTCGATTCCTAGGAATTTGAGGTGTAATTGTAGGCCCGTCATTGAAGAATAACACCATTGAAAACCACTGGATTTGGTATTGTCTGAGTTGGATAGGGCACAAATGATAAATTTTACTTTCTGAAAATCCTAATTAATTAATTGACTATATAAATTAAAACCCAAGAGCCCAATCTGGGCTACTTATGAGACATTGTCTATACATGGTTTTGCCATTAAGATTAATGGTTGGAGATCCTATGACCGTGGGGCATATGAGGACAACCTCAAGATTGAATGATGTATTTAAAAAATCCATTCAATGAAGGAGGAAACAATCCATGCTCAAGTACGGTTGTCAATTAAATGGGCCCAAGCTTTTGAAAAATGATCTTTTCAATAATCACGGCCCAATCTGTTCAGGATGAGGTCCTGAAGATACTCTAGACAGGCCCATTAACAGCTGATTTGGTCAAGCAAAAATGGATCCCTTCTATTGGTGGATAGGACCTTCATTGTTCACATGTGGACCAAGGGAGCATAAACTATCCAATTTTCTTATTCTTCTAGACTTTAAATTCCTTATTGTTTAACTTTGTATTTGAAACTAAATTCATTAGTTATTATTTCGCATAAAATTACTTTAGTTTATAGATTTTTTCATATTACATTATCATGGTATGACAGCTATGCGCAACTATACTTGTGCCCCGGTGTCTATATGATACTCTTCATTTCAGCAAAATAACATCTTTTTTTCTTAATTTAATTGTAAATATATTCTCAGTTTTTGGCCCAGGCTAAGCACGTGCCTTTGTTGCTAGTATTATATATGAATAAGACTCTCCTAAGCTCAAGCTTAAGATAAAATCTTGTAAGCTAATGCTTGTGGGGCCCACCTTTGGACCATCAAAATGGACCAAACACATGACCCCTCTAAATTGCACATGTCCACCAACTTTCAGTCAAATTCGAATTTACTGGATCGTTGGATCGACTATGTATCGATTCGAATGGACTATTGACCATTAAACTTTTGGGCCCATATGGAGATGATAGAAATCACGATTATGGTTGATTTTTTGCAGAGAGGAAGATCTCAAGGAGTCCCTGAAATCCCCCCACCCCCATCCCCATGTGGGTCCCCAGGTAGGCCCCACCACACACTTGAGCTTACCTTATCCTAAGCTTGAGCTTAGAAGAGCTAGCCCCATTATATATATTAAAGCAATATAGATGGGGGCTGTAGAGGGCGCCACGTCATCAGTAGGTGAGTTCTCCTTTCAAATAAATATTTAAAAAAAGAGAGATATCACAAGATTTGTCCCTTTTTAACTCATTCACACGGTTTTCACCATCATATCATGCATAATTCTAGCACTCATCCTAATCCACGACACCATTTTCGGTTTTGAATTCAAGATTATAGAGAGATTTTACATGATTAGCACCATTTGTAAGAGCCCACGTATTACCAAAAAATCATATGCCGTTGATGGGAGCCATTTCACTTGCCCAATTCATCATCGTTATCGGATCCATCTCTCCTAAAGCCACACACCCCCCCTCTCTATATATTTATATATTTATAAAGGTACGTTATCCATGCTCTTTTCAATCATTAAGGGTTTATTGTTTGATTTGATTAATTGATATTTCTGATTGTCTTCCTCGATTATATAATTTTTCTTTCATGTTTTGTTCTAATGTTTGAATTTAAAAAAGGTAGCTAGGCCCCGCCATTGATTTTCAAATATGATTATGTTAGTTTTTGACATTATCATCAAACAACTCAATTTGAGTTTTTCACAATAAATAAGCATCTTTCCTCTATTAATTTTTTTTTATTTTCTTTTTTTTCCTTTTCTCCTTGGATCTGTTTTTTAATATTAAATAAATAGAAGATATTGATGTTTGTATTTAAAAAGGTAATTATCCCTAACAATCCATGTAATTTTGATAATCTCTCCATAATCAAATTTATCCTTGAATAGAGGGACAGTTTCTAAACTCCAATTACTTATCAATTCATTCTATCTTTATCTCCTAAAATCTTATCACCAATTAGATATCCCTAAATCATCTCTCTTCATATTTTTATCTTGCTCGCTAATTATCTCTCTTGGGTTCTTCACACATATACTCCTGCCTTGTCTCATCTCCCCCAACTTCTCCTTGCCGTGGACAAGATAAAGCAGCTCCAAGACCGCCAACGCCTTAATCTCCAATGCTTTGGCAGTGTGCAATCATATGAAATGCATATGAAATGCTTTGGGGCCCATTTGTGAATGTGTCTTTCCAAAAACACATATGTGCCTTTTCAATAAAATGTACCCCTTCTTGGGGCCCATTTATGAATGTGTCTTTTTAAAAATACACATGTGCATTTTCAATAAAATGTGTCTCTTGGGCCCATATGTGTGGATGTGACCCAATTCAAAGGGATGCCTTCCAACTTTATAAATTAACTTTATTTTCAAAGTTTTAATATAGTATTCAAAATGAGCAGAAATGCATACAAATCATTTGTTTTTAAGATGAAACGAGTACGCTGACGTGGATTAAGGAAAGAAATGTTTGATTTTCATAATTTTTTGGTTGATTTTAATTTTTTAATTATTTTATTATAAATGAGTTTATATAAAAGGGATATTGATTTTAATATATTATTCAGGTCACACGAGACTTAACATGTGCATCGCACAAGGGCTTCATGCTAGTACAACTTTAAAGAGAAAGAATATTCCGTTGGGCTTGGACATAGCAATGGGCTTTTGTGGCTTTGAAGAACCTAGCCACAAAACTTTGGGCATGGGTCTTGATTTGGGCCTTAATTGACAAACGGTTCTGGGTTTAAGCAACAATTATAAACACATTGGATATTGGATGTTCAGTTGATCTTCATTCTCAGGCCCAAGGGTAGAGCCAAACATACGTTGAATTGCAATCAGGTACATGTTGTTCGTGGATCTGTACCTAATTTGGCCCTCTAGGCTTCAGAACCCTCCCTATAGCCAAATCTAACATCAAAGGCCCGAACACAAACCTAGACCTGAATATATAAGGTCTGGACCTAGATTCAAATCAATTATTTATGAACTCATTTATGCTTGCATACTAATATCATATTTTACTCAATAATAGAGGTATTATATGTAGCCCTGATCTCCAGAGGAATTTGAACATGGAGAACATGAGTGTGAGCCCCCATTGGGGGCCCACTTGACTGGTTTGACCAACCCAATGTTTTGGACTCTTCTTAAATAGCGAGGCTGAAAATCTTAGATTATTGGATTTGTTATGATCGAGGACATCATCCTCATTATCAAAGCCTAGTCGCACATGTTCGGATTATCTATATGAATTCCACTTCACTATTCCAGTTTATCATGGCCAACTGCTAGGATAGGTTAAGATATAGGCCCAAAAATTGGAAGCAATAAACTGTTGGAACAGTGGTTTGTTGCCAATTCATGGGGATTAGTATATGAGGTTGGGAAAAAATCAAAAGCAGGCCAAAAGTGGGCCTCATAGGGATGTTGCCATGGGGGACATTGCCCAGCAGATTGCCAGGTGTATATAATATCTATACACACAAGAATTGTCTGTATAGAAGAAGAGAAAGCCTGCTCTATTTGATACTCACATATATGGCCAAGGCTCTCCTAAGCTAAATCATACGATAAAATTCCATAAGCTCACGCTTATGGGGCCCACCCTTGGTCAATCCAAATGGACCAAACATACGATCCCCTTGAATTGCACTTGTTTACCAACTTTCGATAAGATCCGAATTTACTGAACCATTTGATTAATCTTGTATCGGTCTGAGTAGATTGTTGTCCATTAAACTTTTGGATCCCAGATGGAGATGTTAGAAACCACGGTTGTAGTTAATTCTTTGCAAATAAGAGGGTCACAGGGAGTCCTTGAAATCCCATCCGCCCTCCCACCCCATCCCCATCCCCATCTCCATCCTCGTATGGGTCCTTAGGTGGTCCTCACCATACACTTGAGCTTACCTTAGCTTACCATATCTTAAGCCTTAGCTTAGGAGAGCTGCCTCATATATCGGCAAGGCTCTTATAAGCTAAAGCTTATGATAATTTTCATAAGCTTATAGGGCCCACCCTTGGTCCATCCAAATGGACCAAACACACGACCCTTCTGAATTGCACATGTCTACCAAATTTTGGTCAAATCCAAATTTACAAGACTATTGGATCGATTGTGTACGTGTTTTAATGGAATGTTGGCCATAAACTTTTGGTTCTTAGATGAAGATGATAAAAACCACGGCTGTGGCTAAGTTTTTGCAAAGAGGAGGGTCTTAGGGATTCTTTGAAATCCTTCATCCCTATCCCCATATGGGTCTCCAGGTGGCCCCCACCATACAAGTGAGCATACCTTAGCTTATCTTATCCTAAGCTTCAGCTTAGGAGAGTTGTCTCATATATGGGCAAGGCTCTCTTGAGCTAAAGGTTGCGATAAAATTCCGTACACTCACGCTTGTGGGGCCCAGTACCCTTAGTCCATCCAAATGGACTAAGCACACGGCCCCCCCTGAATTACACATGTCCACCAACTTTCTGTTATATATATATATATATATATATGGAAATTCTAAAAAACGCCCCACTTTAAAAAAATCCCCTTTTCTGCTATTTTTTTCATGGGGCCCATGTTGGCCTTTTCACACATACTACCCTACATGAATAGTCATAAGTCCAAGTTTGACACTCATCCAACTTTTCCTCAACGTTGGATTGAAATCATGATAAAATGATGCTTTTAAACCATTAGATTTTAAGGTTATGGATTAAAAGGTTTGGATGATCTTATATACTCAAGATTTTGTATATAGGTAGGCCTCATATGGATCTTTCCATCCAATGGACTCTCATGATTATCATGCATGCAAGTGGGCCCGACTAAGAGGGACTTTTTCTCCTAAAAAATGCCTAGGCACTGTGTAGCGCTCCCCATATGTGGAGCACATGATAATCATGGAATTCCGGGCATTTTTTAGGAGAAAATGCCCCTCATAGTTGGGCCCACTTGAATGCATGATAAATATGGAAGTTCATTGGATAAAAAGATCCATATGAGGCCTACCAATGTGCAAAATATATCTTGAATCCATAAGATCATCCTAACATTTTCATCATGACCCTAAAATTTAATGGTTTAAATGTATCATTTTATCATGATTTCAATCCAACGGTGATGAGAAGTTGGATGAGTGTCAAACTTCGACTAGTGACTATTCATGTGGGGTAATGTGTGTGAAAAGACTAAATTGACTCAACATATGCCCCATGACCGAAAAAAAGAGGGGCGGAAAAAATTGGGCGTTTTTAAAGCCGGGTATTTTTAAGAATCTCCCTATATATATATATATATTTATATAAATATACTAGCAACCAACGCCCATGCTAAGCAGGTGCTGAAAAAATAAAAAAATATATTAGAAAATTATATTGTCTGTGAAACTGTATAGGAAAAAATTAAATATAAAATAAATAAAGATAGGTCCGTCACTCTTTAAAACTCTATATATTAAGATTTATTCAATTAGGATAAAATTATTGTAAATACGGAAACGCAAATAAAATCATCTCGAACTAAGAGTAAGTAAAATGTAAGAAATAAATAAGACTTGCTAACTTACCGTGCACATGAAACCTAAGATCCTTTGATACTCAATTGTCACTAACCGCATAATTAATACGAATTCACTAAAAATTTCCTTGCTCATAAACAAACTTAAATGTGAGTCCTAGGTTCAAAATTTATAGCGTACCCCGAGAACATGATATGGAAATCCAACACGTACGTTGATTTTATTAGACATACATAGCACACTAATCGTATAAGAGTAAATGGCTGTGGTCATAAGATTTGTGTGGCTTCTTATTGAAACATCAGCATCGTTATTAACTTCTTGCACTTCCATGCTTGCTCTGAAAAGACAGCATTAAAAGTTGAGCAGAATAAAAAACAACACAAAGACAGTTGAATACATATTTTATGCATGATCAATGAAGTGCCGGGTCCAACTTTCATTCAGCATTTAAGAACTTATTTACATCCAAAGTCATTTTGAAAATAAAAACGAGTCAATAATACACACCGACATATCACTATGATGAGATTTATAATTAAAATAATTGATAACCACATATACAAAGTAACACATGAAGAACCTGAGATTGCAACATCCCATCCCTTAACCTCTTATTAATAATAATTAATTTCTTATTTAGTTAGTAAGTGTGTTTAGAGTCTTAACAAGTCGGGTTTATCGTATGGATTACGCATGCAAAGTCTTGCGCGAGTACGAGTTCGTTTGGGTACAATAGGGGCGTGGTTTGCAATTTTGGAAAGTTTGCAGGGGTTAATATTGGATTATGAGTTTTTGTGAGTTCGGGTGCATCGGATACGTCTCAGCATAAAGTCTTCAGTCGCGTTTCGATCTGACGCGTCAAAGAGGCCCAAATATCATCCTTAGTGAAACCAAGGACTAAACTCAAATTAACCCATTAGTCTAACCTGATATAAGACTTCACTTATCCCCGTCATTCATTCCATCTCTTCTACAATTTCCCTGTGCCATCTTCAAGTTCTCTTTCTCCTTCACTACCTTCTCACAAAATTTGGCCGCCGGAGTTCCGGCGACGACGACCAAGCTCGACTTCATCGTCCCCAAGCTTTCAAGAGCCCAACCATCCACTTTTCTAACCTTCTCACCCATTAACCTTGGCTAGGTAAGCTCCTAAAGCTTTTAAACTTAGTAAATCATCTTCTCTTTTATTATAAATGGATTAGGATAGCTCATTGGAACCTATTGCATTCATTTTGTAGATTGATTTTGGGTGGAGAGTTCTTTTCCTTCACTTTGAGCTCAAAAGATTTTTTCCCCAAAATTCTCTTGGATTTTACTTAAGCTCTTCATCAAAGGCAAGTTCATATGTATAATTATGCTTTGATATGTTTGTTTATCCTTGATTTGATGATTGATGATGTTAGATGACCATATGCTCTATTTTAGTTTGACTTTGTTGAAAACATGATAATTAGAAAGATTTTCCTTGAATGGATTTGATTGGTTGGAAGGGATATGAATGGACTTAAAGAGGCGGTTTTATGTTGTGTTTGGAAGAAGGCAAGGCCCTAGTTTGTTTGTCTGCAGGTGTAGATGAAGGGGAGAACTCATTCTCCCCAAATCTAAACTGTAACAGAATTCGAAACTGAATTCTTTAGCTTCACAGTGAGCTGTGGATTGCTCTACGGCTAGCCATAGAGGTCTGGAAGCCTTCGTTTCTAGATCTTTTAATTCACAACTCTGTTCTACGGCGAGCCGTGATTACTGAAGTTAGGCTTTGTTTGGAGCTTGACTGATGGACACCTGATGGGGGTTTTTCAACCCAGTGCCTACGGCGACCTCACGACAAGCCGTGAGCTCACCGTAGAAGGCTCAACGGCTAACTGTGAGGTAACCGTGGAGTGGTCTGATGCACTTTTGAAAAGGGGTTTCTTTCCCTAGTTTGATGACCTGGGTGGGACCCTTGGTAACCTATGATGCCTTGCTTTGGACTTGATACGAAGAATGTTTGAGCGGACATTTACTCGTAGTTATTCCGGTTTTCTCAGGTTTCAATTCATATCAATCTTGAACGGTACGGGACGATGTGATACCCCCTTTTATATCTATGCACGAAGATGTTTAGTTCGGGTATCATGAACCTAATCCCTTTCATTGACTGAGTAGGGTCGTACGAGATTTCAGGAATAATAATTGACTTAGGATTGGATTGTTTATCGCCTCTGATTTCGAATGGGACCATTTGGTACCTTCTGCATGAAATGTCCATGTTCATTAGCTTCGTTTATTTTGATTTGTTTGGGATCACATGAAGAACTTAGATGGTGAGCTTAGGATCCCTTTTGGTGTTCCGTTTATTCTGAAGTTTGATGAAAGTGTTGAGGTTAGGCGGCTTTGATTGTAAAGCTTGTTGAGAACTACTTATGATGATAATGTTTTGAAGAAGTTTGATGGTTTTGTTTTTGATTTGATGACAGAAAGGTAGTTTCTCTATTGTTTGATGAATCTTGTTCACGTAAGAAAGCCTAGTCCCACTATTGTACGTTTAGGACTCTTGAATCAGGAACCACTTAGCTGTTAATGTCCAACACAGCTGGGGCACCACCTGTGTGAGGACTTCTTATTGAACATCTGCACAGTACGACTGTTTTATATTTTAGATGGATGTACACCATTAGATACACATTTTGAAAGAAGTATGATGTTTTGTTTTGTTATGAAGGGTATCATCTGACTGCTTGTCGGGTTTTTATCCCGTGCCTATTGTTTATTCTACCACAACTCTCATGTTGAGTCGGGAGGGACATGTGGAACTATCCCATGGTGATTAGCATATGTCAACTGCCTATTTGTTAGATGTTTGGTTAGTCAGTCTATGATTCGAATGCTATGCATTTCATATGATCTTAAATAATTTTGTAATTTTGTAAATAATTTTAAATAATGATCTTAAATTATTCATCAAAGAGAAGATTTTAAATAATTTTGTAAACTGCACATAAAAAAACCTTTAATCATATAATATAACATCTAGTTTTCCTAGTTTTGTTCCATCATGTTTTCTTATATAAGATATGCCAGTTACATCTTCTATAATTCCAATGATATCTATTATATGAGATACAAAGCAATTAATAATAATTTAAATAAGGAAGTAGTTTACTTAAAGTTGAATTTTGGCAAGGTAGAAGTTAATACCTAGAAGAAATTTGACTTTGTTTGGGATGTTGCCTACGGTACATGCCATACAAGCATGGGCTAGTGCTCCATTTCCACATCCAATTGTAGGACCTATTTCATGAACATTCTTGGTCTAAAGTATTTCATAGCAGGTCTGTCAATTGAGCCCGTTAAAATGAGTACCCGGCCTGGCCCAAGCTTGAAAATATAGGGCTTTTAGAAAAAATCCGAGCCCGGCGAGCTGGGCTTCTACAATGGTTTTATAGCCCGGCCAAATAAGGACTGGAAATGGGGAGAACAGGCCTGGCCCACCCCACCCCACCCTACTGAAAGTCCGGGATCCGAACCCTAGGGGGGGGGGGGGGTAAATAGGGTGATCTACACTTTATAACTAATTAAGGCCAATTTTAACTTCTTAACAATTAACTAGTCACATGTGATGATTAACAAATAATATACGGAAGCGTAAACAAAACAATCACCACAAAGCAAACACCATTACACAAGGATTTATAGTGGTTCGGCCTCAATGCCTACATCGACTACCGGCTTGTGATCCAACACCCTACCAGATTTCCACTATTTATGCTTTTCAAAAGGCTAAGCAATAACCTTTACAACATGCTTTCCAAGGCTAAGCAATAACCTAGCAATGTTGTTTTTCTAGGCTTAACAACAACCTATATAAGATGCTTTTCTAGGCTAAGTAATAACCTTTACAATAGAAAGATTTCTCTCAAGGAAGTGTCTACACAAACACTCAAAGAGATACAATTTAAGCTCAATTTAATTGCCTCTAAAATAGGCGGATAAGAAAGTTTAATTCAACTCACACAACACTCTATGAAATGTTAAGATGAATGCTCATGAAGTGTGTGTGTGAAAACTTCAATTAAGTTTAAAAAGAGGGCTCAATTAATGTATGCTTGATGCATTTTAAAGTTTAAAGCACAAAAATATTTGATTGAAGTGAAATGCAAATCACATGTATAAAATACTAACTTGTTGATGATATGAAAATCAAAAGCTCAAAAGTTGTATGAAATTAATTATGTCTAAACATGTGATGCATGTGCAATGTTGTTTTCAAAAACAAAAGTTTAACTAAGGTTCAAATGAATGAAAACAATAACATGATTCAACCAAGTAAATGAAACATGTTAAAAAAAAAAAAAATCAAAGGATTTGGCAAAACATGTTTTATAAAGTTTTAAAACAAACTTAGTTTGAAATCAAGGGTGAAGAATCCAATCCAACTTAAATCAAAGATTAAATGAAGAATGGATTCAGCACATCATAGCTATCATGCTAAAAATCATTTACCAATAATTTAAACAAAGCATATAACATATGATAAATAAAAGTAAAGCTTACTTAGAGATTTAACTTCATTAATCCAAGTTTTAGCTTTACTAATGACCCATTGGTCTCTCTTAATTCATTCCCTTTTTTCTTGCCTCCAAACACCTCAAGGAAGGCTCTTTTCTCTTCTTTTATCAACTTCTTTTTCAAGGGAATGAACCTCATTTTATACTAAAAAAAATGAGTTCCGGCGTGTCCCCAGTCGACCCCCACTACAGCCCGGTCGACCTGGCCTTAACGGTAAAAAATCTGACCGTTTGAAAAAGCAGCCCAACGGCTCTTTGCCCGGACGACCCCATGTGTGGTCGATCGACCGGGTCCGTGGGCTCGGTCGACCGACCACACTGTGGGTCGACCGGGTCCAGGGACCAAATTCCCCATATTAGCATATTTCAAAGTAATTCTTTGAGGGGGACTTTTGGGCCATTAAATCAAGCTTGGAAACATGATTTTAATTCAATCTAAGTGCTTTTAAAATCATGAAACATAAAAGCCTAAAATGATTTGAAAGATTTAAAGTATAGGCTAGCTTGATTCATAAAACTTCTTTTTCAAATTAAATGCATCCAAGATTAAAAACAAAACATGCATAAATCAATAGTTCTACAAGTCTAAAAAACAATGCATGTGTAAATCAAGATTTCAACATTTTCTAAATCAATGCATGTGTGAAAATTCAAATGATGATTAAAATGATAATGCATCCATCAAATTGCAATATACAAAATCCCTAACAATCTCCCCCTTTGCAATTTGATGGCAAACCTTATTCAACAATGATTTTCACACAAAGTCTTCAGCTCCCCCTAGGCTGGACAAGACTTGAAATCTTCTTTGGATGCTTCTTCACTTAGCTTGGGCTCTAGGTCTTTTTCTTCATTCTCCTTGATGCTTGGAGCTTGATCATTCTTCAAGCTTTCTTTTCATCTTTCTTTCATTAGCCAAGCATCTTCTTTTAGCTTCCAAGCTTTCTCTTCTTTCACTCTCCGCCTTTGACCATGCACTCTCTCCCTTTTGGCAAGATATGCATTCTCTCCCCGTTTAGACAACTTGAACACTCTCTCCCCCTTTGACAATAAATTGCAAAGGAACTTACACACATGAAACAAAGAAAATACCTTTGAGTAGCAACTGTTAACAAAAGAATTCGAAAATGAAATACATAATAGGTTTTCATGTATGGGTAGCAAGTTATAAGGGTATAGAGCCAATACAAGGGTGAATTTGATCAAAACTAATACTTCCTTTGAAGGTTTACACTCCCCCCTCAATCCATTCTCTCCTTTTGTCAAACTTTTGACAAATATTTAACTATTTGGAGCAAGAAGAAGATGGTTTTACCAATTGAGGGTAAACTTCAAGGAAAAAATTAGACACATATAACTATAGAGCTCAATATGATCAAATTACCGTTATAAAGATACCAATTGACGGGTAAGCTATAGGACAATTAAAGAGCAAGGTCAAAAGGATAATCTGTCATGGATATCAATTGAAATATATATAAAACAAATATACTAATTGAGATTGAAGGATATGACTATAAACTCAATCACTCTAAAATGGAGTTAGGAATATACCTATTAGGGTTCATCCAAATTAGAGTTATCCATGATGTTATGGGGATTACTAAACATAGCATCAATCAATATAACTTATGAAAATCATATGCTATGAAATTTTTGAAATCATTTCATCCAATCATTAAATATGACTATCATGTGCAAGATGAATGAAATGAAATTCAAACATGAAGCCAACCTTAACTATTAACCAACCAATATTATGATCACATAAACATGGTGGTCATGATATTTACCTATATGAGCAAGAGAGGTGGCAAACATGAAAATTATGATGCTAATGCAATGTGACATGGAATGAAAACATATTACTATAAAGTTCAATTCAATGTACATGGTCTATCACATTCTCAAGATATGACATCAATTGGATATTACAACAATCGAAAATTATACCAATTAAAACCAATTGAATTTGAAAGCATGATTAATAGCAAGGATGTGACAAACACAAAATTCCATCAAGCATCATAAATAGATATTCATCACTTTTAATGATATAACTAATGAGCATAGTGATGAACATGAGAAATTGCATAAAAAGATATAACTTAAAAGAACATGCAATTTACAAAGTGTCAAAATCATATGAATTCAACATTTAAGAAATCCATCAAACAATAGATATAACTATGAAATACAAGAAATGAATTTCAAAGAGGTTCATATGATTAAGCACACTAATATGAAGTTGAGACATGTATAAAGAATGATACCAATAAGAAAACTATACATGAAACAACATCATAACCATCCATTTCAAAAATAATTACTTAGAAAGCATAAAGGATGGATTTGAGAGTCCTAGAATGGTGTCTACAAATAAAACTAAAATCAAGCACAACCAAACAAGAAACTACATAGACATTTGCAAATAACAAGAGTGTAACTAAATGGGCAAACATGCAAATTGTCTATCACAACATTCATTTCCATTTAAGTTGATATAACCAATTGCATAGGGAAATGAGAACATGGAACTTGCTTTGATGATTGTAACTAATAATGATTTAGAGCATTTCCAATCACAATCTTCAAATCATTTCAATAAACAAAATCCAACAATGAGCATAAAAAGAATGATTTTGAAGATAATCAATTTTCAACTTGCATTTAATAATATATAACTTATTTGAAACACATGCAAGTTGACTTTATAAAACAATAATTTTCCATTAGAAAGTATAACTTAGAAAAACATGGAAAATCCAAAATGTTTTAAATCATTTGTTTTTCAAAACAAATAAGACATTCAAACAAATGATTTTGCAATATCAATTGATTATGAAAAATCTAGCTAAGAAAGCTTTTGAAATCACAATCAATTGATCATGAATAGAAATGCAATGCAAGAGATATAACTATAAATGTGAGCAAAAAGCAAATCTATCATGATGAAATTATAATCAAATGATTTTGAAAACCATGATACGTAACTAGAGAAGAACAAGAAAACAAAGTCAATTGATTACAAATAAACACTGCATTTAAAGAAATGTAACTAATGAAAGAACATAAATGTAAATGATCATGACCAACAATATGATTTAACTATGAAGGATTTGTTGGTCAATGAGGTTCAAGGCCTTAAGTTTTAACTAAGTATATAACTTTAGGAATCCACCTAAGGTCTTGAGAGGGTTGATCTTTGAGGTCTAGTTTAAAAGTCTCACCAACAATAGGAGATTTGACTTGATAAATTTTCAATTTAGACTTATCACCATTATGTTTAGAATTAACTAAATTTAGCTTAGGTTGGTGATTAGTCTTTTGAGGTTGGTGAGTTTGTTTCTTAGGGGATTGATTCATTTTTCTTTTCTTCTTATTTCCTCCCTTTAATTGACTTTTGAATTTTAAATTTAACTTTGTTACTTTCTTCAAAAGTTCCTTCATGTGTTGATTTAAGGGAGATAGGTTGAGAAGCTTTTTGTTGATAGATTCTTGTATAATTGGTTTGACTTGTTTAACCTTTTTAGAATCTATCTTAGGAGACTTCTTTTTAATTGATTTAACTTGTTTGATTTTCTTGGAGTCTTCTTTGATATTTAGTGTCTTATCCTTCATAGAGTTTGATTTTACTTTCTTGGCTTCAAAGATGGGTTTAGACACATGGCTTCTTCTTAATTTGCACTCAAATTTGAAATGCCCTTCACTACCACAATAATGACATTTTGTTTTGGGCAAAGGATAATGAGTACTAGAGAATGAGGACTCACCTTTCACAAAAGTGTTGGTGAATTTAGGGTCATGTGAAATATTCCTATTGTAACCAAGACCCGTCCTATCTCTTTGTGATTTACCCGATTTAAATAACTTTTCAAATTTTTCTTCACTTTGGGTAAATTTGCACTCATACTTTTGTTTGTAGCTTTCAAGTTGAGTGACTTGGTTTTTAAGGGTTGAATTTTCATTTTAAACTTTTGTTAGTTCATTTTCAATTCCCTTAAATTTATTTAGTTCTTCATGGGCAAGTTTTAACTCAAGTTTAAGTTCATTAATAACATTAGATCCAAGTTCTAAAGTTTTTATCTTATTTTGAGCATTAGATAATTTTTCCTTAGAAGTGGTCAACTTGGATTTTATGTTGTTAATGTTTTTGTCTTGCCTTTGTAATTGATTTCTTAGTTTTGAATTTTCCTTATTAAAATCATCATTTTCTATTTTTAATTCATTTAGATCATCTTTAATATTATGAAGGTTATTCAAAGAGATCATAAACTTAGAGTCTAGACAATGTATAACTTCTTCTTTCTCTCTAAGTTTATCTTTTGAAGAAACTAATTCTTTGTTTAGTCTTTTAGATTCTTCTCTTAATTTTTTATTTTTTTTATCAAGCTCTATGGACAAAATATATAATTCCTCATAGGCTTGTTGAAGCTCATCTTCATTTTCATCATTTTCTTCTTCTTTTAAGTCAAATTCCGATTCATTAATTTGAAGGTTTGAATCTCCAATAGATGGAAGAAGGAGGGGTCTAGAAGAATCTACACATGAATCTATACAACCTAACATAGTGGAATCCATTCTAATGATTTTCATGAAAATACAACACTAGGGTTTTGACTCTAGGTTTTTACACCTAATCAAGAGTTCCAAAAACACTTGATCCTAATAAAGAGCACGAGGCTCTGATACTAATTGAAAGCCCGGGATCCGAACCCTAGAGAGGGGGGGGGGGGGGAATAGGGTGATCTACACTTTATAACTAATTAAGGCCAATTTTAACTTCTTAACAATTAACTAGTCACATGTGATGATTAACAAACAATATGCGGAAGCTTAAACAAAACAATCACCACAAAGCAAACACCATTACACAAGGATTTATAGTGGTTCGGCCTCAATGCCTACATCCACTACCGGCTTGTGATCCAACACCCCACCGGATTTCCACTATTTATGCTTTTGAAAAGGCTAAGCAATAACCTTTACAATATGCTTTCCAAGGCTAAGCAATAACCTAACAATGTTGTTTTTCTAGGCTTAACAACAACCTATACAAGATGCTTTTCTAGGCTAAGCAATAACCTTTACAATAGAAAGATTTCTCTCAAGGAAGTGTCTACACAAACACTCAAAGAGATACAATTTAAGCTCAATTTAATTGCCTCTAAAATAGGCGGATAAGAAAGTTTAATTCAACTCACACAACACTCTATGAAATGCTAAGATAAATGCTCATGAAGTGTGTGTGTGTGTGAAAACTTCAATCAAGTTTAAAAAGAGGGCTCAATTAATGTATGCTTGATGCATTTTAAAGTTTAAAGCACAAAAAGATTTGATTAAAGTGAAATGCAAATCACATGTATAAAATACTAACTTGTTGATGATATGAAAATCAAAAGCTCACAAGTTGTATGAAATTAATTATGTCTAAACATGTGATGCATGTGCAATGTTGTTTTCAAAAACAAAAGTTTAACTAAGGTTCAAATGAATGAAAACAATAACATGATTCAACCAAGTAAATGAAACATGTTATAAAAGAAATCAAAGGATTTGGCAAAACATGTTTTATAAAGTTTTAAAACAAACTTAGTTTGAAATCAAGGGTGAAGAATCCAATCCAACTTAAATCAAAGATTAAATGAAGAATGGATTCAACACATCATAGCTATCATGCTAAAAATCATTTACCAATAATTTAAACAAAGCATATAACATATGATAAATAAAAGTAAAGCTTACTTAGAGATTTAACTTCATTAATCCAAGCTTTAGCTTTACTAATGACCCATTGGTTTCTCTTAATTCATTCCCATTTTTCTTGCCTCCAAACACCTCAAGGAAGGCTCTTTTCTCTTCTTTTATCAACTTCTTTTTCAAGGGAATGAACCTCATTTTATACTAAAAAAAATGAGTTCTAGCGTGTCCCCAGTCGACCCCCACTATAGCCCAGTCGACCTGGCCTTAATGGTAAAAACTCTAACCGTTTGAAAAAGCAGCCCAACGGCTCTTTGCCCGGTCGACCCCATGTGTGGTCGGTCGACCAGGTCCGTGGGCTCGGTTGACCGACCACACTGTGGGTCGACCGGGTCCAGGGACCAAATTCCCCATATTAGCATATTTCAAAGTAATTCTTTGAGGGGACTTTTGGGCCATTAAATCAAGCTTGGAAACATGATTTTAATTCAATCTAAGTGCTTTTAAAATCATGAAACATGAAAGCCTAAAATGATTTGAAAGATTTAAAACCTAGGCTAGCTTGATTCATAAAACTTCTTTTTCAAATTAAATGCATCCAAGATTAAAAACAAAACATGCATAAATCAATAGTTCTACAAGTTTAAAAAACAATGCATGTGTAAATCAAGATTTCAACATTTTCTAAATCAATGCATGTGTGAAAATTCAAATGATGATTAAAATGATAATGCATCCATCAAATTGCAATATACAAAATCTCTAACACCCACCCCACCCGCAAGCACATTTTACTCAATTCGAAAGGAACTAGTCGATGAGGAGAATTGTGGTGAGGGAGAAATTGAAGTAATCTATTAAGGTGAAGTCTTCCGCCTCATGATTCATGTTAATTTGTTTTGACCAGCTGTCATTCTTGTAATCTTTTTAGATTTTATGAAATATCTTGTTTGCTGATATTTTACTTCTTCTAAGAGCAAATTAGGTGATGATATAATTTTATGATTAGATAAGTTCTATTCTTGATTTTAGATTTATATATGTAAGATGGTTTAATGCTATCTCATTTCTACCAATTTTCCAATTAAAGGGCAAAAATTTTCCAATAATCTGACGTACCATATAAAAGTAAACAGAAATTTGTGGGTCCCACCATAGAGACAAAGCATATAGGTAATAGGAATTATGAGAATTCTTATATGCAGCAATTATGAATTCTCCTAATATTTCCTCACAAATGTAGTTGGACGGATTTCGCTCAACCATGTCATCGTGACTTTTCCAATCCAATTGTTCAAACCCAAAACCTTTCCAATTGGTGGGCCATTTGGCCGGTAAGGAATAAATTTTTGTTCAAGGGTAAAAGGTTGAACCACAAAATTGTGACTTTAATGACAAATAAAATGGAGCTGGGTCTCAATTCTTTGTCCTCTGTGCCCCACCCTACTCGGGTCTGACCTCAAACAAAGAAATGACGTTTTTACTACATATTTTTAAATGCGGCATTTTCCACAACTAATGGAGAATCTATTTTAGATTTTCAATTTTTAGTTATTGTTTTTTTTTTGGTGCAACGCATTTAAAGGGCCCGGAGTTGTTTCATGCAAAAAGGTTTTAGCGAGGGCGGTTCTCTTTGCACTAAGTGTGGCTAAGAGTAAGGGGGAATCTAAGACTCTCTTCATGGATGCCTTAGTAGTCATCAAAGCCTTTAAGGGCCGGAAGGACCAGAGTATTGAGCCTTTGATTCAAGATATTCAAAACTTTCTTGTTTCATCCTTGGGGATTTAAAGGCAGTGGAACAAAATTTTGTAAAATTGCCATTTGCTTTTGGGGGTGGATTAGTTTTACTCCTTTTTGTTTGTTTGTTTTGGTTGCTTTTGGGGTGGATTAATGATTCATGAGGTTTATTGTGACCCTTTCTTAAAGTTCGTTTTTTAAAGAACTAAGACATTCCACTAGATTTATCAACAGGAATTATGGAAAATAAAGTTGGATAAACTTATTTAGCTTATATTCAAGATTGTACTAACCTGGCCTCGCCCAACCCGGGCCCGCAGGAGACGGGATTTGACGCATGGCCATTTAATTTAGGGCCAGGATTGGACAACTATAAGCAGGCCCGCCCAATATTCGAGATGAGATTGGACAACCCAAGCCCACACCCGGCCCATTGATTGGCCTATTTCATAGACTAGAGTAGAGAGAAGTAGGTTGAAAGTAAAATGTATTAAATGAAAAAAAGTAATTACTCCTCCCAAGTCATGGCTTTCTCTCATTTAGTTCCTTTTTAATAATAAGATTTTGTCATTTAACGTTTTTTTACTCTCAAATCCCATGTCTTACTTCTCTTTTCTCTTTGTTGGACCCTTTGTTTTACTCATCTTTTCCTTTTCTCTTCATCACCATTTATTTTACTCCACTCTTCGCACACAAACAAACATTCCCATTGCCCAGAAGAGCCCAACTCCCTTGCATGACTCTCTCATCTCTATGGGAAAAGCTCGCTCGCCATGGATCTACTATCCAATCCTTGTAGATCTTGCCCCTTCAACTCTAGAATCCACTAACTAGCGGTTGTTCGTAAAACAAAGGTACTTGTGCAGTTCAAGGGCTGCGATGGGCTGGGCCAATTCTTGTCCATCTTCGCATGCCTACAGGCCGGGTGCAAGAGAGCTTTTCTTTTTCACACCCACTTGACTGGTTTGACCATACCAATGTATTGGGCTTTGCTTTTTATGATGATCGACATCATCATCTTTATTATTAAAGTCTAATTGCAACCATATTTGGGTCAGCTATAGGAGTTCCGCGTCACTATTCCAATTCATCCTAGGCCGAATCCTATGTGATGTTTGAGATACAGGCCCAAAAATCGATGGCAATTTTTTTTGGATCTAAATCCACATTGGTTTGGTGGCAACTATTGGGGATTAGTATTTGAGGTTGGGCTAAAATCAGAAGCGGGCCAAAAGTGAGCCTAATAGGGATGTTGCCCTGGGCGACATTGCCCAGTAGATTATGTGTATATAATATCTATACACACAAGAATTGTCTGCATACAAGAACGAAAAGTCTGCCCTATTTGACACTCATCTAACAGTTTCTATGGATTTAAATTAAAGAAAAAACGATGCCTTTTAAAAACCATTGATTCATTGAACTTAAGGACCATAAATTATATATCTTTCATCCATATAAGATTCAACAGACACGAATTGCAAGAACGACTGACTATCGGCTACCTCTCTGACTACCGGAAGTGGAAGGGCATACTCTAATCCTGTGATTAAAGCGGACGAGATTAGTTGAATGACTAGCTTGAAAGTCCGGGGATCCTAACCCTATAGGGGGGGTGAATAGGGTGATCTACACTTAATGACTAATTATGGCCAATTTTAAGTTCTTAACAATTAACTAGTCACATGTGATGATTAACAAACAATATGCGGAAGCTTAAACAAACTAATCACCACAAAGCAAACACCACTACACAATGATTTATAGTGGTTCGGCCTCAATGCCTACATCCACTACCGGCTTGTGTCTCAACACCCCACCGGATTTCCACTATTTATGCTTTTGAAAAGGCTAAGCAATAACCTCTACAATATGCTTTCCAAGGATAAGCAATAACCTAACAATGTTGTTTTTCTAGGCTTAACAACAACCTATACAAGATGCTTTTCTAGGCTAAGCAATAACCTTTACACAATGCTTTTCTTAGGCTAAGCAATAACCTTTACAAGATGAAGATTTCTTATCAAAGAAGTGTCTACACAAACACTCAAAGAGATACAATTTAAGCTCAATTAATATGCCTCTTAATTAGGCGGATATGAAATTGAAAATCTAACTCACACAAACACTATATGAATGCAAACGTGTATGTTCATGATGTGTGTGTGTGATAACTTCAATCAAGTTAAAATTAAGCCCAATCAATATTTGCTTAAAGCATTTTAAAAATTTAAGGCACACAAAAGATTTGATTGAAGTGAAATGCAAATCACATGTATAAAGACTAACTTGTTGATGATATAAAAATCAAAGGTTCACAAGTTGTATGAAACTATTTAAGACTAAACATGTGATGCATGTGCAATGTTGTTTTCAAAAACAAAAGATTAACCAAAGTTCAAATGAATGAAAACAACAAAATGATTCAACCAAGTAAATGAAACATGTTATAAAGGAAATCAAAAGATTTGACAAAACATGTTTTATAAAGTTTTAAAACAAACTTGGTTTGAAATCAAGGGTGAAGAATCCAATCCAACTTAGATCAAAGATTAAATGAAGAATGGATTCAACACATCATAGTTAACATGCTAAAAATCATTTACCAATAATTTAAACAAAGCATGAAACATATGATAAATAAAAGTAAAGCTTACTTAGAGATTTAACTTCATTAATCCAAGCTTTAGCTTTACTAATGAGCCCTTGATCTCTCTTAGTTCATCCCCTTTCTTTTGTTTCCAAACACCTCAAAGAAGACTCAAAAGTTCCACTTTTATCAACACCATTTACAAGGGAATGAAACTCATTTTATAGCCAAAAAGTCACTTCTGGCGTGTCCCCGGTCGACCTGGTACACTGGGCGGTCGACCCGGGCTCAACGGTCATAAATCTGACCGTTTGAAAAGAGGCCCAACGGCTCTTTCCCGGTCGACCGCGCAGTGTGGCCGGTCGACCGGGTCCCTTGGGCCGGTCGACCGCCACACTGCGCGGTCGACCCGAGCCTGGGACCAAAATTCCCAAATTTGCATATTTTATGCATATTTCAAAGTTTTTCCTGAGGGAACTTTTTGGGCCATTAAATCAAGCTTGGAAACATGTTTTAAATCAAACTAAGTGGTTTAAAAACATGAAACACAAAAACCTAAAATGATTCAAAACTTTAAAACCAAAGGCTTGCTTGATTTCTAACACTTCTTTTCAAAAACAAATGCATCCAAGATTAAAACCAAAACATGCATAAATCAATACTTTTACAACTCTTAAAAACAATGCATGTATAAAACAGGATTTCAAGATTTCTCAAATCAATGCATATGTGTGCAAATCAAATGATGCTGAAATGAAAGTGCATCCATCAAATTGCAATACACAAAATTCCTAACATAGCTGACTTGACATGGCGAGTGCTTATTCATAAATCGATTCATCCACTGATCTGAAAGAGATTGTTTCATCCCAACTTACTATTAGGGCCCAAGCAAGGCTTTCAAAGAGGCTCTGAAAGAGGTGCACGCATTCGCCACTCGTATTGGGAAGCAACCAGATCTCCTATGGAAAGAAAGTCAGTCAGCGGGTGGAGCAATCCGAGCAAGCAAAGACTATAAAGTCGTATGCTGGCAAACAAATTAGTAGTGATTTCAAAGTGAAAGGAAGGTCATGCAATTGCAGTCCTCACGTTCGGGAATAATTTAGTTGAAGGCTTCAGTATTGAGTTAGTTGAACATTGTTCCACCGGACCAACCAACCAGCCCCGGCTCTACGGATATCCCTCGATGTATGAAGGAAAGAAAGCACTCGCATGCAAGTACAGGACGGACCAAGCGCGACTAGAGAATCTAGCCCATCCCTCTTTAAGCAGCAACGGACCTCGATTCCTACTTTCATCCTTCTTCCTTTTTTGTTGAACAAAAGTACACCCCCAAATCATGTTTTGGCCTACTCTTTTTTTTATCGAAAAGGAATGACTCTTGCTTAAAAATAAATCTCATCATTGTGACGAGACCCCTTAGGTCTATCAAGCTCTGAACAAAAGGAAACGTTAGACAAGTGTCTAAAATCACAATAAAAGTGCAAGAAGAAACATGCAAAAGTCATGATTATCTTTTTGCCATGGGTTACGGAAAAAATAAAGAAATAATTGATTCCCAACACTATATCATCTAAAAGGGAAAAGGAAAAAATGAAAATGGGGGAAAGAATCCAATAAGCCCTACCGGCAATTGAGCTGGATCTGATCCAGAAGGATTGCCTGAGATTTGGATAGTTTGCGGGTGATAAAAAAAAAAGAAGAAAATGATGAAGCAATGCGAAGATGTCAAGAGAAAATACGAGAGAAAATTGTCAAAAGAAGAGCATTTTTTAGACGAAAGTTCAGACATAAGACGTATTGGGTGCTTTTTAAGACTTATGTGGGGGCATGGTCGAAGGGCCCATTCGACTCTTTGGGATTTCAAGATCCGATATGGGGCGGCTGTCCCATATCATTATAAGATAGGTCCACCCCTGGTTATGGTCCTAAATAATCATAAGACTTAATTTGACACATTCCATTAGTCCGGGGGCTTTTGGCGTATTGGTTAGATCCATAACATAAATCAAGGCATTAAGTTGATCTAACTCGGTTAATATATATCTTGTACGATGCTTGGTCTCGTTGAGATCTTTCCACCCCTTCTCTTAAGATTGTCATGGCCCTTTGCATACATATCAACCTTTACAATTGGGGCCCTTAGGATGTTCCATACAAGCATGGGCTAGTGCTCCACTTCCACATCCAATTGTAGGACCTGTTCCAAGAACAATCCAGATCTCAAACCTGTATGGAGTAAAGAGTGGCATGACCACCCTAAGCAAGTGCCATTGGTCTTTTTCCTACTTTTGTATATATACTTGGTCAAGGCTAGGCCTAGCTTGCTTTGCAATGAGAACTTTTTAGGCCCACGAATGAGTTCCAACTTCATAATTGGCCCAATAGCTAAACAGGATGGGCCGGGCCTGAGTTAGGTTTCATGAAATCCCAATTAAATGGTCCCATTGGACCAGACAGATTCAACCAAATGGGCATAATAATAAATTAATTCTGTCAGCTCAAGTCTTGGTATAAAAAATAGAAAAAGTCTACAGACCCCGGGCTTTTGTGCCCAGGATCTGGCACGGCTCCCATGGGGAGCTGTGCCACAGCCTGGGCACAAAATCGGGGTCTGTAGCACGGCTGTAAAAAATAGATGGGCTGAGCCTAGATTTGTTCTGGGTTTCCATCCTTTCTCTTTTATTTTCCCAGCTATTTGGCAAAGTGTATGTAAAACACAGGATTCAATGGAGTGAAATTAGGTTCAGTGGTGAAGGTAGATGTTTTGAACATTTATAAATTGAGAAGTCTCCTCCTGCTGGCTAACACATCTTGATGCTTAATTTTAGAATCATCGAATCTGATTTAAATGCAGTTTGAATTGAAGAAAAGAAAAACAAATATGATTTTCATATGAAGAGAGTGCTATTATTGTCCCCCTTTTGGCCTTGTCAATGATTAACCTTCAAATAGAGGGTGCATGGAAACAACAATGAGAAGATCATCCTTTATATAAATCAACTAAACTTTATCTTTTGGTAAATAAGCTTATATTAAACCAAGAGAAAGGACCTGTAAGGTTTTTGAGTGTTGGCTAATTCATTGGTTAATGGACAAAACCGGGTTTTTTTAAAAGTTGTAATCCTTTTTAGAATGGACTACCCAAGATTTTAGTGAAAAAGCCTTTTAGCTGAAACCTGACAGTGGTCGCTCGAGCGATGCTTCATTCGCTCAAGCAAACCCATCACAGAAGCTTCTTCGCTCAAGCCTTGTTCTCACTTCGCTCGAGCCAAGTTAGTTATGAATTGAACGCCCGAGACAGAGACACGTTCGCTCGAGCGAACCTGGATGAGTTACAGTTCCATCTAGAAAGTCCTTCCTATTTTTTTTCTCAAGAGGCCAAGTTCTATCCGAATCACATCAACATTCTTGAGGCACGAGTCTAGGCTTATATATAGCCATTCTCTCTCTATTCCAAAGCACTTCTCATCAATACAAAACCCTAGAAAAGATTTAGAGAGATCCATCTTCCCCACAAGGCTACTAGATAATGTACTGAAGATCAAGCTTTGGTTCTGGTTCCATTATACTCTCCTGAAGTAGAGACATCTTGAAGGCGGCTTCAACGTGTCCGTTTCAAGCACGACGAAGGTGAACGGCGAGCAGTCCACAAGATAGCGCAGCCCTTAGGTTTAGTTGCAACTGGGAAAAGGATTGTGAGTTATTTCTTATAACTTTCGTTTTAATAGTGCTTGGTTGTCTGTTGGCCTAGACGATAAGGCCTGTGGTTTTTTTTTCCGAGTAGGGTTTTCCACTTATACATCGCGTGTCCATCTTATTGTGTGGTTGATTGCTTTTTAATCTAATTTAAGATTAATTATTAGTTTAATCACGTCTGGATTGATATTTAAAAGGAATCTGGTTATTAGGACCTCAGCTTGTGTTAAGGACGGTTTTTCCATTAGTATCAGAGCAGGTTGTACCAATCTATTGTGTGATCTATTTTATACTGGTCTCTAATGGATATCAATAGAGAATGAATGTCTACAAACAAGCTCCCTCTCTTAGATGGAACCAATTATGCTTACTGGAATGTAATGATGATAGTTTTTCTAAGGGCTATAAGCGATCAAGTCTGGGATATCGTAGTGGATGGATATTCTGATCCCACCATTGTTGTAGATGGGCAAACCAAACTGAATCCTAAAGCCCAATGGACTGCTAATGAAAGACTAAGTCCAATTGCAATAATAAGGCCATAAATGCTATTTACAATGGAGTTACTACAATAGAATTCCATAGAATTTCTACGTGTTCTAATGCCAAGGCAGCTTGGGATCTGCTTCAAATTGTTCATGAGGGAACGGACACGGTGAAACAAACCAAACTCTAGAATCTGACCACCACTTTTAAGACGATTAGAATGAAGGATTTAGAATCTTTTGATGATTTCAATACAAAATTGAGTAAGATTGTGAATTCATGTTTCACTCTCGGAGAACCCATCCCTCAATCTAAAACTGTCAAGAAAATTTTGAGGTCACTCCCAGAACACTTTCGTCCAAAAGTAGTTGCCATCGAGGAGCATCAGGATTTAAATTCCCTAACTGTTGAAGAACTTGTTGGTAGTTTGCAAACTTTTGAGGCGAATCATTGTCAAATAAAAAAGGGGAAGGACATTGCTCTTGTGTCATCTAACTCAGTAGATGAAACTGAAATTAGTGATTCTGGCAGTGATTTTGATAATGCAAAATTTGAGGCTTACTTTGCTAGAAAATATAAAAAGATGTGGAGAAACAAAAAGGCTTTTACCAAGAAGGATTCAACGAATCCCAAGGCTCCTTCAAAAGGAAAATTTGTACCTAAAACTAAACAGAATCAATCCAAGGGTACACCTAAGCCAATCAAATGTTTTGAATGCCAAGGATATGGTCACACTGCTGCCAAGTGTACTAGTCGCAAATAAAAGAGCAAAGGTAAGGCTTTCAATGTTGCTTGGGATGAGGAATTTGATGGAGTAGTTTCTGACCCCGATTCACCTTCAAGTGAGTCTGGAAAATACGTTGCTTTCATGGCACTCTCTAACCCCTCATCTGTGCATGAATCAAATTAAGTCAAAGGATGATTTAGATATTAGTGAATTTTCTGATGGATAATAGGATGGTGATGAAGACTATCAAAAGCTATTTCAAGAATCTGTCAAAATGTTGAAAATTAGTGAGAAAAGAGCCTTGAAGTTAAAGGCAATGGAAGAAAAGAATACACCACTGCAAGCGACATTAATTGAATCACAGTCTAAGGTAAGACAGTTAGAAGATCAACACAGTATCCTTTCTAACAAGTTGATCCTTGCAGGACAAGAGAATGATCGTTTGCAATAAAAGATTGAATCTGAATTGGCCAAATTGCGAAAAGAGCTACAATCATGCACATCTGAAAAAGAGAATCTTGCTGGAAAATTAAAGATAGCACTTGCAGAGTTGGATTCAGCCAAAGCTTCAATCAATCGAATGAATACAGGATCATTGAAGCTGAACGAAATTCTGGGATACCAATGGTCTGTTTCTTAAAAAACGGGACTTGGTTATGTTCATGGAGCCTCCTCATCAAAGGACAAAGTAAGTCTACTTTTGTTCAAGGACCTACTATGACTGCTATGTTTTCGAACTATTCAAATGCTACACATTCGCACAACTATTATCAAAGACATGTGTCCAAACCCAAATTTGTTCTCATATGTCACTTCGGTGGGATTAAAGGACATATACGTCCACATTACAATAAACTGAGAAACTATCAGCGGAATCAGCGGAGGAAGCAATACGTTTCTCCTTAACAAGTCAGGACCAAGACCATCTGGGTCTGTAAATCTGAACTTCGCTATAATGTGGTCCTCATTGCACTCAGTGCAACAGAATCGGATGTGTGGTACTTGGACAGTGGTTGTTATAGGCATATGACAGGGAACAAAGCATTGTTCACCTTCCTTGAAGACTATAGTGGGCGAAGTGTTCGATTTGTAGATGGAGGTAAAGCAGAAGTCATTGGAAAGGGTACAGTCTCCATTCCAGGTATGTCTCAACTGAAAAATGTTTACCTTGTTGATGGGCTTAAAACAAGTCTTCTAAGCATAAGTCAACTGTGTGATAACAAGCATGAAGTCTATTTTTCTGCTAATGAGTGCATCATTGTTGATAAAAGGGGAAAAATTGTATTGTATGGAAAAAAAATCCTAACAATAGTTATGTGGTATCCACAAAGAAGGATATGTCATGTAATTCTATAATGATTAGTGATATTGATCTGTGGCATCAAAGGTTGGGTCATGTTAACCACTAAGACTTGGAAAAATTATCAAAACTTGAACTAGTTCGTAGGCTGCCCAAACTCCAAAAAGCCCTAAATAGTGTATGTGACCCATGTCAAGTTGGAAAACAAATTAGAGCTCCTCATAAGAAAGTTGACTCTCTTACCACTAAGAGACCATTAGATCTGTTGCAAATGAATCTCATGGGACCCACTAAGTTTGAAAGTATTGGCGGTAAAAAATACATTTTTTTGACCATTGATGATTTTTCTAGATTATCTTGGGTACAATTCTTGCATGATAAGTTTGAAACTTTTACCGTTTCTATTGACTTATG